>JAKRZT010028042.1:0-31242 GCA_029582215.1 Solanum sparsipilum | reverse complement strand
AATAATATTAATGAAATATTCTGATTAAAACAACTATCGGAAGAATATTACAATAAATATTATTACATATTACCATGAATTTAGCACTACCAAAAAATAATATTAAAGAAATATCAAGATTAAGACACTTAGTAAAAAAAATACTATAGTAAAAGCTTTAAAATAAAATACTCACCTACCAAACTATCAGCTACCATATCATCACTTCCATGAATCCACTAGCTACCAGTTCCGCTACAAAAAATGGTATCATGAGGGACTATAGACATTTATGAAAATTTTCCCTTCTTTCATACTCTTAATTGTGCAGTAGAGCTATGTCATAGAGTGTCACGATCCAGGGGTACCCCCTGGACGTAGCATGGCGTACTTGACCCAGAAGGGGTCTCATACAAGACCTTAGCATAATCATAACATAAGATAATATAAAAGAATGGAAAATTTAAAACCTCTTTAAAACCATACAATCGAAAACATTTTCATAAGCAAGCGGAAGTCTTTACTAAACCTTTGTCTCAAACCATCTATAAAAATCTTGAATAAAAGTCTTGGGACACAGCCTATACAAATGTCTAAAACATAAGGAAAATGACATAAGGAAACCTAATGGGTTTTCCCTCGAAGCTATGAGGACTCATCAAGTCTTCAACTCTTCTTGCTCCTTATAAACCTAGCCTTCAAAGTAACTCAATCTCTGAAACCCTACATTTGATTGGAATGTAGGCAAATTATGCGTTAGTACAAAATGTACCAAGCATGATAGATAGCACAACATCAGGAGCATCTCAAAATAGTTAGTCAATATAAGACATAAGCATAAGAGATAATAACATAATCATAGCATAATCTCCAACATAGGCATCATATCATCACAAGTCAACATAAGACATAGTTAATGAGCATAGGAGATAAATCATATTTATGGCATAGTCTTTACTTAGACTTTCATAATTACATACTTCAACCTTGGGTATTTCATATTACAGGAAAACTACTTTAAAAGCCACCTCACATCAAGCTAAGTACCTTTTTTTGGTCATTCTTGGGCATAGTCCACATTCATAGTTAAGACCTAGGTTTTCATTTCATAAGAGCACTATTCTCCTAAACAACCTCAAGGCACAGTTGTGCAATGCATGAATGGCATCCCATAATACCACTCACACTAAGCATATCTTGACATCACTCTATTCAGGCTTACTAGTCTTAGGTGTCACTCTTGACCTACTTCATATTCACAAGGAACTATCAGCTTAATTCAATCATATCATGGAAGGCAACCATAACAACAATCTAAGCTAAGCAAACATCACATAAGAGAACACTTCATAAGTAGCTTTAAGTCATACTTGTACCATGTATGAATGGAATCCCATACTACCACTCAAACTAAGTACTTCTTTAGGCTAGCTTACTCAATGTTTACTATTCACCATTCTAGACTTATGAAAGAATAGCACACTACTAGGCTAGACCTTGCTACCATGGAAAACAAACTAACATGCAAACCAAGATATACAAGGAAAAATACAAGTATTCCAACCTAGCTACCATGCAAACATTCAATATGATACATGCTACCCTTAGGGGAGTATGAATCATCAACGCTAAGCTACCCTTAGGAGAGTATGGTGTCTCAATCCTAAGCTATCCTTAGAAGAGTATAAATCCTCTATCCTAAGCTACCATGAAGTGGTCTTGTCCTAACCAAGTGATGCTATCATGGAGGCATTCTAATAATAGTAATCCAATCAACCCGTAGAAAAGTATAGATCCTCAATCCTAGGCTACCATCCCTATACTAATGCAAGTTACCATGAATATCTCTCCATAAATGCTAATTCAAGCTAACACTTAGGAGAGTATGGTTCTCAATCCCAAGCTACCATTGGGAGAGTATATGTCCTCAATCCTAAAGCAATCATGAAATGGTCTTGTCTTACCAAGTCAAGCTACACTTGAAGGGATCATATATCACAATTTCAAGCTATTCTAGTCTAACATACTTTTGATTCATTTATTGTTATTTAGTCATCCTAGAATCATTCTATGTGAGAAGATTTTTCATATTCTACATACATGCATTCATATAGTTATAGGTAGGTCATGTGGGTCTATCTATTTTGTATACCAATTTCATGCAAACTATCTCATCATATTAGAGTTATTCTATAAGCCCTAGTAATCAACATTATGACTTCAAGCCCTACTATCAAGCTTTATTCCACAGTCATCATACTAGACTAGATCACAAGACATATTAGTCACAAGCCTTAGTCATTGGCAATTCAAAGTATAATTCATCATAAATTCCCAAATTCAATCATTAATATTCATGATCTATCATACATTCATAAATCTAGTTCAATTCATGATTTCATAGTTTATTTTTGACTAATGTTCTATTCATGATAACAATTCTAGAGAATCTATCAAGAATCATCAATTTCACTTCACAAGACATAAACCCACATACTTTGTTTTCTAGGGTTAATCATGGAATTCACATAAATTCATCATAATATCATGAATCAACACTAAATTAATCATATATAAGTATTATTCAATCGATTGGAATCATACCAATCTAAAACCCACACATTGGAAGTAACCCTAGCTTAAATTGGGGTTCTTCTTCACAAATTAGGGGAAACTTAGTAGACTCTATGGATGGAAGAACCCATAGATGAATAATCTAAACATACCTTAGTCAAAGCCCTAGCACATGCCCTCAACAATGGAATATTTGTTCTTGACCTTAGCTTCAAACTCTAGCTTCTTCTTCAATAGAGGTTTTCTAGATAGAGAAATATTTGAGAGGGGAGAACTTTGGGATCTTTATGAGGTTTTGATTCTAAAGATATAATTGGGATGGTAAATGAATTAAAATACTTTATATGGGTGTATAAAAATCAATATAAAAGGACCCCCACTTAAAACTAATTAAAAAGGAATTTACTAAATGACCCTCGACTAGGCATCCCATTGCCAGGGCAAATGCCCATCTTCATAAGCCGTCAAGGGCACCACGGCCCGTGGTGGTGCTCGTGGTCCCTTGACCAGTAGCTCCCCTCAACTTTCCAAGTTCCCAAAATGCTAAGGCATGACCACGAGACCTGTCACGATCTGTGGTCAAGCCAACGGGTCGTGGTGATGGTCATGGTCCCTTAGGCAGTAGCTAGGCCTAAGGAGCTTGCCTCCCATGACTCTAAGGGGTCTTCACAGTCCCCTTCATGGACCGTGGTCAAGACCACTGGTCGTGAAGTTGGTCGTGAACCTTGGGCAGTGGTTGACCAAGGTTGGGCAGCCTTTGCCTTTGGGTTAGGCTTTGCCCCCTTGTCTTGGCACTTGCCCTTGCTACCCTTACCCAAACCTTCGGTGGTCTTCTATACTACAAGGTCTAACACGTACCTTGACGTTTAACCTCTAAACCTCTGATTCTAAGTATGAAAAGTCTCATCTACGACTCTATTTCTCATACATCAAACTCTAGAACCCTAGCTTGAGGCTCTAGTTTGGTCTACTAGGTTCCGGGGTATTACAATATCTCTCCCTTGGAAATATTCATCCTCGAATGACGATTCTAAACACTTCTTGAATGAAATGACTCTAGACAAGCAGCTCATTATGCATGCAATACATCTAAATGCACACAACCAAGGAGGAAAACTTCAACGGCAAGCTAAACATACTAAATGCAACACAAAAGAGTAGGATTCCTACCATCTAACAACCCAAAATGCATGAAATTCTATGTCTATTCATTTTCAAGGAGGGACTAACATCTCCTAGCTAAAAAATGCTCAACACACATTCATGGAGCCTAAAGGCAATTTACTCACAAAAGTCATTTATTCAAGGAGGAATCTTTCACTCCAAAATAAGGCATGCTCATAAAATCATCTCATGAAGTCTATATGCAACTCTAGTCAATGATTACAACATGAGGAAAACAATGCATATAAGTCATTTCTAGCAAGACCTAAGCATTTTCATGAACATGCATGTAAGGAAATCATGGCAACACAAAATCACACAATAACCTTCTTAGATAGGCACACTATCTCCCCCCTTGCCCCTTGGGAGTAAGCCTACACATGCTCTTCTAAACATCATTCATACTAAAGGCAACTTCAAGTCCAACATAACAAGTCATAAAAGAAAAGAAATCAAGAAATTTACTAAAGCATAAAACACATACCGGAAGGGACATAAGGAGATCACTCTTGATCTTCTCTAGATTGGAGAGCATAAAACATATTCTTCTTTTAAGGCTCCACATCCTCACTACTAGTGGAAACTTGATTACCCTCTCTTCGTGTTGCATTTGCCTTGGGCAATCTTTCTTCATGTGGCCACTCTCACCACAACTATAGAAACCTTCTCTACCGATGAAACACCTACCCTCATGCCTCTTACAACACCTAGAACAAGTGGGCCATAGGGACTCATTATTTTTCCCTTGTGGCCTAGGGGTAGATACCTTCTCATCCATATGCTTAGCAGCATTAGAAAAGCCTTGTTCGGAAAACTTTTGTCGATTTTTAGAATGACCATGTCCATCAGCCCCATCATGAAAGGACTTATTACCATCCATTTTAGACCTCTTTTTCTCCCTAGATTTTTCTTCCTTGATTTTTTCTTCTTCCATTTGTTGGGCATGAATCATGAGGCGTGAGATATCCATATTATCAACAAGCACTGTTTTACGACATTCTTTGGCTACCATATATGACACCCCCGTCATAAACCTATTCATCATATCCCTCGAGATTTTTATCATAGATGGAGCATACTTAGACAATAGAGTGAATTTCAAGGAGTACTCTTTAACACTCATGTTGCCTTGCTTAAGATTGATGAACTCTTCCAACTTAGCCTCCCTCAATTCTTGAGGAAAGAGCCTATCAAAGAAAACTAACTTAAATGTATCTCACTCTATAGGACCCGCTTCTACTGGCCTAGCATATTTCCATTGCTCATACCATATTTGGGAAACATCTTTTAGTTGATAAGCGGCTAGCTCTGCTTTCTCTTTAAAAGTTACCCCCATGATAGCTAACACTTTATAAACCTCTTTTATGAACCCATATGGATCCTCTTCAACCTTGGAGCCACTAAACTCCAGATGATTCATCCTCAAAAACTCCCTTACACTAGAAGAACTCATCCCCCTTATAGTGTTTGCCGAAGACACCACCTATCTATTGGCTTGCGCCGTCAAGGCTTTAGCCAACCATTGCATAGAAGCCCTAAACTCCGCAAGAGTGACATTCTCAATTGGAGGGTCATTTGGAAGTTGAGGAGGAGCTTGGTTTTGAACTTGGGGAGGAACCTTTTGATCTCCATTGTCTTCCTCATCCCTCCTAGCATTAGCCCTTGTACTAGACATACCCTGAAAAACCATAAAGCACGGATTAGAAGAAGGGCCTAATAAAGCCAAACTCTATGGCATGACTAAGAGAATGAGGAAGTGAGATTTCATAAACATCTAATAGCCTCTTATTCACAAATATGGCACACTTCACATTTATGAACAAGACCCTACTAGACGTGGTTTGAGATAATCCTAGAACCATTCTAAACCATGTGCTCTAATACCAATTTTTGTCAAGACTCAGGAGTACCCCCTAGACGTAACATGGCGTATTTGACACTGAAAGGGTCTCATACACACCCTTAGAATAATCATAACGTAAGATAATAGAAAAGTATGGAAAATTTAAAACTTCTTTGCAACCATACAATCAAAAACATTTTCATCAACAAGCAAAAGTATTTACTTAACCTTTGTCTCAAACCATCCATTAAACTCTTGAATAAAAGTCTTGGGACGCAGCCCATACAAATGTCTAAAACAGAAGGAAACTGACATAAGGAAACCTAATGGGTTTGCCCTCGAAGATATGAGGACTCACCAAGTCTTCAAATTTTCTTTCTCCTTAGAAACCTAGGCTTCAAAGGAACTCAATCTGTGAAACCCTACATTTGATTAAAATGTAGGCAAAGTTTGCGTTAGTACAAAATGTACCAAGTATGATAGCTAGCACAACATCAAGAGCATCTCAAAATGGTTAGTCAACATAAGACATAAGCATAAGAGATAATAACATAATCATAGCATAATCTCCAACATAGGCATCATATCATCACAGGTCAACATAAGACATAGTTAATGAGCATAGGAGATAAATCATATGCATGGCATAGTCTTTACTTAAACTCTCATAATTACATACTTCAACCTTGGGTCTTTCATAATACAAGAGAACTACTTCACAAGCCACCTCACAACATACTTGTGCAAGGCAAGAATAGCATCCCATAATACTATCCAAGCTAAGTACCTCTTTTTGGTCATTCTTGGTCATATTCCACACTCATAGTCAAGACCTAGGTTTTCTTGTCATAAGAGTACTATACTCCTAAGCAACCTCAAGGCACACTTGTGCAATGCATGAATTGCATCCCATAATACCACTCACACTAAGGATATCTTGACATCACTCTATTCATTCTTACTCATCATAGGTGTCACTCTTGACCTACTTCATATTGACAAGGAACTATTAGCTTAAGTAAATCATATCATGGAAGGCAACCATAGCAACAATCTAAGCTAAGCAAACATCACATAATATAACACTTCATAAGTAGTTTCAAGTCACACTTGTGCCATGTATGAATGGAATCCCATACTACCACTCACACTAAGTACTTCTTTAGGCTAGCTTACTCAATGCTTACTGTCCACCATTATAGACTTATGAAAGAATAGCACACTACTAGGTTAGACCTAGCTACCATGGAAAACAAACTAACATGCAAACCAAGATATACAAGGAAAAATACAAGTATTCCTACCTAGCTACCATGCAAACATTAAATATGATGCATGCTACCCTTAGGGGAGTATGAATCATCAACGCTAAGCTACCCTTAGGAGAGTATGGTGTCTCAATCCTAAGCTATCCTTAGGAGAGTATAAATCCTTTATCGTAAGATACCATGAAGTGGTATTGTCCTAACCAAGTGATGCTATCATGGAGGCATTCTAATAATGCTAATCCAAGCTACCCGTAGAAGAGTATAGATCATGAATCCTAGGTTACCATGCCTATACTAATGCAAGTTACCATGAAGATCACTCCATAAATTCTAATTCAAGCTAACACTTAGGAGAGTATGGTTCTCAATCCCTAGTTACCATTAGGAGATTTTATGTCCTCAATCCTAAAGCTATCATGAAATGATCTTGTCTTACCAAGTCAACCTACACATGAAGGAATCATATATCACAACTTCAAGCTATTTAGTCTAACATACTTTTGATTCATTTTAGGTTATTTATTCAACCTAGAATCATTCTATGTGAAAAGACCTTTCATATTCTACATACAAGCATTCATACAGTTCTAGGTAGGTCATGTGGGTAAAAGCCTTCCACCATAACACTATTTATTTTGTATACCAATTTCATGCAAGCTATCTCAGCATATTGGACTTATTCTATAAGCCCCTAGTGATAGACATTATGACTTCATGCCCTACTATCAAGCTTTACTCCACAATCATCATACCAGACTAGATCACAAGACATATTACTCACAAGCATTTGTCATGGGCAATTCTAAGCATAATTCATCATAAAGTCCCAAATTCAATCATTACTATTCATGATCTATCATGCATTCATAAATCTATTTCAATTCATGATTTCATATTTAATTATTGACTAATGTTCTGTTCATTATAACTATTCTAGAGAATCTATCAAGAATCATCAATTTCACTTCACAAGACATAAACCCACATACTTTGTTTTCTAGGGTTAATCATGGAATTCACATAAATTCATCATAATATCATGAATCAATACTAAATTAATCATAGTATTATCCAATCGATTGGAATCATACCCATCTAAAACCCACACATCGGAAGTAACCCTATCTTAGATTGGGGTTGTTCTTCACAAATTAGGGGAAACTTAGGGGACTATATGGCTGGAAGAACCCATAGATTAATATGATAAACATACCTTAATCAAAGCCTTACAACAAGCCCTTAACAATGGAGTCTTGTTCTTGACCTTAGCTTCAAACTCTAGCTTCTTCTTCAATGGAGGTTTTCTAGAGAGAGAAATATTTGAGAGGGGAGAACTTTGGGATCCTTTTGGGGTTTTGATTCTAAAAACATAATTGAGGTGGTAAATGACTTAAAATACTTTATATAGGTGTATAAAAATCAATATAAAATGACTCCTAATTAAAACTAATTAAAAAGGAATTTACTAAATGACCCTCGACTAGACCGCCCTTTGTCAGGGGCCACGTCCATTTTCACGAGCCATCAAGGGCATCACGTCCCATGGTGGTGCCCGTGGTCCCTTGACCAGTAGATCCCCTCAACTTACCAAGCTCCCAAAATGCTAAGGCATGACCACGAGACCTCCCACTTTCCGTGGTCAAGCCAACGGGTCGTGGTGATGGCAGTCGTCCCATATGCAGTAGCTAGGCCTAAAAACCTTACCTCCTATGACTCTAAGGGGTCTTGACGGACCGTGGTCAAGACCACTGGTAGTGAAGGTGGTCATGAACCTTGCGCAGTGCTTGGCCAAGGTTGGGTAGCCTTGGCCTTTGGCTTAGTATTTCCCCCTTGCCTTGGCACTTGCCCTTTCTACCCTTACCCAAAACTTTAGGTGGTCTTCTGTACTAAGAGGTCTAACACGTACCTTTATGTTTAACCTTGAAACCTCTCATTCTAAGTACGAAAAGTCTCATGTACGCCTCTATTCCTCATAAATCAAACTCTAGAACCCTAGCTTGAGGCGCTAGTTTGGTCTACTAGTTTCTGGGGTTTTACATAGAGACTTATTCTAACTCGTGAATTCTCATATCCATTCAACTACCTATCATACTAAGGGTGGTTTAAAAGAAAATTCAGTTCTTTATCGATGAATTGCTCTTAGAAAAATCTTGAGGAAGTTGTGAGACTCCAAAGGGGCATGAGAGAAGCTCATGGGTGAGTTAAGTGTTGAGTTTTAAAGGAATGAGCTCATGTTAATATGAATCATGCATTTAAGCTAAGCTAAAAGGGAGATGTACTCTTTTATATAAGCCATGTTTCAGCTGAGATCCTTCTGAGGAAGTATGTTTAGAGCATGGGTAGTATTTTCACCCAGAAAGATAGCATGAGTTACGAAATTATGAGCAGTAGCAGTGAACGTGCCCAGAGTTAGAGGAAAGTAGACAGAGGTTCAGTAATCAAAGGAAAGGAGATAGTGATGAGGAAAATTATGTTATTGCAATCATGCACCCAGTCAGTTATAAGTGAAGAGTTCCTTTATGAGTGGAATAAGGAGTAATAATGTTGTAAAGAGTTCTTGATATAAGAAAGATGAATAGTTACTAGTCATGATGAGATAGAGTATATTTAACCAAAATAAAGTTGATGTCGATGTGCCATCATCTTAGAGGAGACTAAATATATGTGTTTAATAGAAGCACAGAGTATTCATGAATTGATTGATCTAAGCTAGGCTTATGATTTGTTTGAGGGGGTCATGATATTTCAAAGTTTATAGACCGATTAAGTAATGAGGTATAATAAGTGAGCAAATAGTACTTAAGTTGTGAAAAGGGGATGTAGACTAGTGTAGAGATGATGGAATAGATCCATAGCTTCCAAGTGTTAGCTTTAGACCTAAGAGGGAGATGATAAGATGAGAAACCAATTCAAGTGTTGAGAATAAGATTGTAATGAGCTCAAAAGAGTATGGGAGATATCTTTTCAGAGATCTTTTAGTAATGGAGTGATGTTAGAAGAAGAAGGTTAATATTCTCATAGTGATAATGATGGTGTGATAATTCCACCTAAGGTTATAAATGAGGAGGAAGAGGAGGATGAGTTTTTACTATGAGAAATAGTTAAATGAGAGTCCTTAGTTGGTCCCAAGTAGTAATGCGAGAAATTCTAGTTGGTATGGCAGGGATGATGAGAGAATGGGAACTTCTTAGGGAGTTGGTTAGTAGGAGTCCATGGAGTTGTTATACTACTAAGCTTGAATGTGGTATTATTAAACATGTGGTAGTTCTTGATATGAGCCCAATGTTGATTAAATGAGGTCGTAAAGACGAATGTTTTTGGAATGAGACTCTGTATAGAGAGGTATAAAACCTGAACATTAGGATTATGGTTAAGCTTGAATATGGTAAGAGCATGTCGTTAGACTAGGGCCTTGGTAAGAGAAGTCATTGAAGAGTGTTGCTAAGCTTAATATTTAGTAGGTATACTACCTCAGGCATGGTATTCATAGTCTTACTTCATGCCTATATTTTTTTCGTTCCAGATAAGGTAACCTTAGAGAGAGCGTGACTATGTTCATGTCACGACCTAGGGGTACCCTCTAGACGTAATACAGCGTAATTGACCCCGAAGGGGTCTCATACAAGCCCTTAGCATATCATTACTTAAGAACATAAGGAAAAATGCAGAAAATTTAAAACTTTCTTTACAATCGAAGTCTTTCAAATAATAAGAGAGAGTCTATGACACTATGTCTCAAACCATCTATAACATTTGAATTAAAACTCTTGAATACAATCTTAGGGACACGGCCCTTATAAAAATTCTAAAACGTAAAAGAAAGACATAAAGGACATATGGTCAAGCCCTCGAATACTATGAGGACTCACCAATCTTTTTCTTCTTGATCTACTAAGGTCCTAGCCACGAAGATGGAATCCAATATCTCCAAAGCCTACACTTATAGAAAATGTAGAAAGATGGGGTTAGCACAAAATGTACTAAGTATGAAAGCCATGCATAAAAAATCCTTAAAACATAAAAGGGACATTTTGTTTGAAACCATGTTATATGCCACTTTTGAATATCATATTTGAAATAGTTGGAGAATGTAGTTCATGAGACAAACCATGCACAATTCATCATAACATAAAGGATATCATCATAATCACAAACATAGTCTCCAACACCACATAATACATATTACAACCTTCACAAGACATAATTCACATACATAATCACATACCAAGATCCTATCATCATATTAGAACTATCACATAAGCAACCTTAAGCTCTACTTGTGCAATGCATAGATAGGATCCCATAATCCTATCTACACTAAGTATCACTTCTAGGCCACCATGATCATGCATAACATACATTGACCTTATCCATAGCCAACACTCATAAAAAATCCATATCAAGCATACATGAATTCATATGTCTTCATAGCATAAGGAACCCACACCATAACCCCTTTACAAATCTACTTGTGCAATATATAAGTGAAGTCTCATACCCCCACTCACACTAAGTAAAGCTTCTTAAGAAGTCATAAGTATAGTTCATGTTCATAATTCATATAAAGCATACATTAACTCATAATCATCATATCATAAGAGAGACATACCATGCCCACTCTCAAAGTCTACTTGTGCAATGCTTGAATGAAGTCCCATACCCCCACTGAAACTAAGTAGGACCTCTTTGAGGAACCATAATACATAAATCATGTTCTTATCATAATTCATATTCTTATCATATAGAGAAATTTAGCCTTAACTGACATAGACCATGTGAGCTACATGGAATCCGGTGTTCTACCCCCACACTGAAAGAGGTGTCCTACTTGCCTAAGGTAGAACGTACATAATAGCTTTTAGGTGGATCCACTAGCTATATACCTATGTGGGAACATAGTTACGGGATAAGGAGATTGCTACTAGAAACCCGAACTACTAGTGTAAAAGGTTTCCATCTCATGAGATAACATTCATTGGGAAGACGAACTTGCTAAACATAGAAGCCTCCATCTCATTTTCATATCCACTCGGTGCTAAGCATAATTCCCTTTAAAAGTCATATTAAGTCCTTACTTAAGTTCATATTCATGAAAGAATGTACTACCCACTCAAACCAACATAACATCATAATAGCTCATAGATTCATTAGGTGAGAATGTCATTTCAACCTTAAAATCATCAACATATGAGTAAACCTTTCACATCGTATTCATAGTGTGTTCATGAGAATAGCCTTTCATTCAACACAACAAGATCATCATAGTCAGAATAGTTCATGCATAATAAAGTCTAAGGGTATGGGGAGAACTACCTTTCAACAATACCACAATTACACAATAATCATAAGATCTTCACTTTCTAAGTGAATTATAAGCATTTACACAATTCTCATAAAGATGTACAAACCCTCATAACATTACCCTTCAAGGGCCATGAACCACAAGCAACACCTTAGTCACATCATAGTCATATTCATGCATGGGGTGATGTGTGTGTGATTGTCCTTCCAATGACACAACAACAACATTATCATAATAGACACTTTATACTCAAAGTATTCATAAGCATGCACATAATATCATATTCATGCATACACCTCATACCTTGCACTCAAGGGTTACATTGAGTCAACACGTCTAACATTTATCACATGAGACATAGATATAGTCATAACTCAAGTACCATATTCATTCCATGCATAGATTCATATACTGATATTAAAGGTCGTATAGATGAAGTCTCTTCACAACAATGCCATATATAATTTAACATACTTCATAGCTTCCTTCTATAAGCCTTAACATTCTTAACATATTCATATTAGCGTTTACCTTTTAAGCCTTAAGAGTCATCTTCATACTACAAGCCTTACTTTCAAGCAATGCCTCACTTGATCACCATGTATACCTAATTCTTAAGGTAACCTAACCACATGCCTCATTCTTGATCAATTATAGTCATATAGGAAACATATAAACTCAATCTCAATACTACACAACCCTGATCCGTCATATAAGCCCTAATCAATTAGTTCATGTCAAGAAGCTTTACTCATAATCAATTCATGTCTAGGTGATCTAATCTAAGTCAATTCATCAAGGAGTTCATCAATCTTAGAAGGTCACATCTAAACCCATAATTTTCCTCTTTCATGACATAGCACTAGGCCTCATCAATTTACCTTATAATCTTAGGTTAATAAAGTATACATGTAGAATCATACTTAATTCATGCAAATACATCATAATCAAGTCACATCCAATCAATTGGACCAACTTGCAACAACCTTCATAATGTAAAGAAGAATCATAACTAGGATTGGGGAACTCATGAATTCTTGAAGAATTCAAGTTAAAATCATGTAAAATTAGTGATTAATTCATAAACAAACATAATTCAACCTTTAAAAGTAACTTTCCCAAGGATGAAAACTCCCATGCCTTATGAATATTTCCACATGAAATTTTAAGAATAAAGGATGCTCCTTGACCCCTAAACTTGACCTTGATCTTGTTCTTCAATGGAGGTTTTCTAGAGAGAGAAATATTTGGGAGGGGAAGAACTTTGGGTTTTTGATTTGGGTATTTGAAAAATAATAGAGTAATTAGGTGTTAAAGGACTTAAAACCATTTATATATGTAATATAAATCAATTAAAAATGACCCCATTAATTTACTAATTAAATAAAAAATTACCAAATGACCCTCGACTAGGCAGCCCCGTAAGAGACTACCGCCACCTAGACGGCTTGTCAAGGGGACCACGGCTCGTGGTGATGCCCATGGTCCCTTGACCAGTAGCCTCATTCATCTTGCCAACCTCCCAAGTGGCTAAGGCAACCCACGAGCCGTGAAGTGGCTTGTGAATGGGGGCCATGGCTTGACACTTTTGGGAGTGCACTGCCTCACCAACCACATGTGGCACCATGGCTCGTGGTGGCCACCACGGGTAATGAAGACCCTCATGCTCTTGGGGAAGTAGCTAGGCCTCAAGGCCTTGGCTTCCACATGCCTAAGGGGAATCCACGAGCCCCTTCACGGACCATGGTCATGACCACTGGTCGTGAAGGTGGTCGTGGTCCTTGGCAGTGCTTGGCCAAGGTTGGCGAATCCTTGGCCTTTGGTTTAGGCCTTTCCCCTTAGCCTTGGCCCTTGCCTTTGCAACCCTCAATAAAACATAAAAAGGTCTTCTAACTACAAGGTCTAATACGTACCTTGATGTTTAATCATTAAACCCCCTAACCCTTAATGTTTAGGCTCTAGTTCAACATACTAGTTTTCCGGGTCGTTACAGTTCACAACAACATCGTTCTTGATTTAGGTGTTATAGGAAGTCCGAACTCTTGGTATGAATCAGTTCAGCCTGTGTTAGTAGGCAACTTCTGAGTCGGAGGAGATAGTGAGAATAATCATGTTCCATACCTAGTCTAGTCATCATTCAAGGATGAATGATCCCCAGGGGGAGATTTTATAACACCCAAGAAATATTTTTTGAGCTAAGACTTGAACAATCCTTCGTAGTGAGTAAGTTTTTACCAAGGAATTTTTTTAAAAAAATAAGTGCTAAGGTCACTTGATATATCACCTTGAGTTCCAAAAAGAATTAAAAAGAATTCATTCAAGTTATTCCGTAGCTTTTTAAGTTTTGGGTCAATTTCAAGTTTCCATACCTTTTAGCACATGATGAGTTAAGAGACCCACAAGATATCAAATGAAAGATCTCTGACTCCTCTTTCCAATGCCACCAAGTTAGGTAATTTTCAAGCTCGTATGAGGGAGATATACTCGTTTGAAGTCGGGATGTCCAAATAAGGAAAGTTACCCAAAAATATGAGGGGTATTTTGGTCTTTCCTTACCCAATCAGATTTAAACGTTTTTACTAAGGCTTTAGGAGTCTAAACCGATTAGAATCAGTTTCACTCATCCCCAAAGCATTTAGGGTTTAGAGAGAAGATTTAAGAGGAGAAAAAGTTCAAAAGTTTCAAGCGTTCGTTCAAGAAATTCAAGATTTCGCCAAGACCCTAGTTCTTTGAGGTATGTAAGCTTCCATAGTGTTGGGTTTGTTCACCCACATGCCAATCATGAGATTATTTTGAGAATCTATACATAAATATTGAGCAATTCAATTTCTTGATGAGTTCTTGATAAGTGTTCTTGAACTTTCCTTATCGATTAAGTTTTGATGTAATATTGTACTTGGGTCAAATTCAAACGATCATATCTCTTGGAATATAAAGATCTATGTGTCCCATAACCTATCAATTAAAGTTATTTGAATCTACTTTCCAACGCCACAAATTTCGCGTAAATCCAATTTCAGAGTAAAAAGTTATGACTATTTTAGTAACCTAATACAGTTCTGTCTTTTTACCTCCAAGAAAACCCTAAACAAATTTCTTGACTAATAAAAGGCTCAAAACAATCAGATTTTTATCTTTTAATCCATCATTCTCTTCTCTCTCAAACCCTAAGGAAAAATCAAATTAGAAGACTTCATTCAAGATTCTTTCCATTTTTTTCAAGATTCTACTTCAAGGTAAGTTTTTTTCCAAGAATTCCATTCTTTCCAACTAAAATTCCTCCATACAATTATGAATTACTAATGAAAATCATAATTCTTGGCCATAGAGATTTCAATAAAGTAATTCAAGAACCCCAAGAAAGGTTTTCTTGATTGTTCTCCTTCATGCTAGGGTTTCAAGGCTTCTAATCAACTTCTTCTTCAAGATTCTTTAAGACCCTTGTTCTTCCAGGTATGTAAGGCTATCATAGTGTTGGAATAGTTCGTCATCATGCTCTACATCTACTTTCAAATCAGTAAAAGAGAAATCTACGATTCTACCCCTAGATTTGAGTATTCTTGAGCTAATTGATTTTGAGTTCTTGAATTTCAATTTTTTTTTAAAATTATATTCCTAATTATTGAGTATCTATATTGTTATTGAGATCCTTGAGTTTATTTGTTCATATCTATAATTCAGATTGAACCCTATTTTCAGATATAAATCTTCAGAAGCTTTTTTTAAAGCCAACACTTGAGTTTTTAAACAATGTTTTTGAGGAAGTAAATATGAGTTTTGAGAAAAAGTTTAAAGGTTCTATTTCATAAAGACTTAAGAGTTTCTAATGTTATTTTATTCATATATATACATATACATATGCACCTATGTTAATTATTGGACTTGAAAGATAAGTTCATAAGTGCATGTTTTCAAGAAGGTAAACACGCCTCATGTTTTGAAAAGTATTTCAAGTAATGTAAGAAGTCCATTCTTTGTAATGGCTGAATTGAGCACAAAGTTATATTAATTATTTTGGGAGTAGTATCGAGCACCGAGTTGGGTTAGAGTCTTTTATGATTTGGAAGTCCCATAGAACTACGTAGCTAGTGTAAGACAGGATAGCATTGATTCTTCATGCGACTCCTCACTGCCTCTAAGAAGGCCAATTAGATGGATCGATAGTCAAGATATCATCCTATAACCTGGCAAAGTATAGGATGCCCCTTACAACATGAGGCAAAAACGTTGTATCATTGCTAAGCTCATGGTAATGGTTGTCGGTTAGAGAAACTCCCCATAAGTAAAGTATATTATTTTAATGTTGCTTTCATTGTATATCTTATTGTCAAGCTTAAATGGTTTTCACTTCATGTTCATGTATTGATTCAGTTTAGTTGCTTTCGGTCATTCAGTTCAGTTATTTGTTTACTCAGCTGTATTACATACTCGTACATTTCATATACTGATGGCATTTGACCTGCATCCTTTTATAATGTAGATATAGGTGTTCATAATTATCAACAGGCGCTTTATTGAGATCACCCTACACTCTAGTTAGCTTTGGCGAACCCCTTGTATTCTAGAGGACTTCACAACTACTTTCGAGTTAGTAGTTTTGAGTTGTCGTGGGTCTTGACCCGACATCCTTTCTTAATAGTAGAGGCTTCATAGACAAACAGTTTTTGAGAGTCTTTTAGTTTTCAGATATTTTATTTAAACTTATGTTTCATACTAAGTATATTCAGCAAAGTTTTGAGATTCAATAAAATATTTTTAAACGTTTCTTTCAATTTGATGCTTATGTATGCTCAAGTTAGTCTTTCGCTAGTAGTCAGCCAGGATGAGAGTTCACATGGGAACCAACAATAATTCTGGAGTGTCGGCCACGTCCAGGGTGTAGGCTCAGGTCATGAAAAATAGTTTACTGAATCTTAAAACTTTTATGAATATACTGAGTATGAAATAAAAGTTTAAATAAAACATCTGAAAATTGAAAGACTCTACAAATCTATCTATCTATGAAGCCTCTATTGTATAAAGATGAATGTCCGAACAAGGCCCCCGGCTCTTCAAAAACTGTTACTAATAACTCACAAAATTGGAGTCCTCCGGAAGCAAGGAGGTCTTACTGAAAACCTGACGAGCGGATGAAGTAATTCCAACAGAATCTTGCTGAGAATCCTAAGAACCTGTATTTGCATCATTAAAAGATGCAGGTCGAATGACATCAGTACATTGAATGTACGAGTATGTAATATAGCCGAATAACAAATAACTGAACCAATATGACTGCAATGGATAAAACATAAACTAAACGGAATGTAAAGTATTAAAGGAATGAAATCATTCAAAACTTTACAAAAACACTCACTCATCTCTGAACCTCAACATAATATGTGATATAATAAAACTACAAATGCAACTCTATTTGGGAGATTCTCTAACCGACAACCATCACTATGAGCTATGTGATGATACAACGTCTCGTCCACACTGCCAGAACTATCATATACCTTGTCGGGGTATAAAACACCTCAACTAAGTGGATCCACTAAGCAATAAGGATTCATCTAAAAAGTATGATCATTTACCCATGATGGCAAACATGGTTTATGAGGACTTTTAGTTGTCTGAACCTATCCCCATATCGGTACTCAATACTACTTCTAATAATATACTCAAGCTTAAATGTATAAAACATATTTTTTCTCTGTTTTTGAGGTAATTACTCAAAATAACCTCGTAAAAGAGGTAACTGCTCTGAAATATCTCTAAATTCATTAACTCATTTACAAATCAAAGTTTCTCTTTTCTCAATGTAAAACCTGATACATTTGGGAATACTTACTTCCCTTGTACCGTTACTCAATTCATATTTGAAAACTTTCTCAAAACTATATCAAAAATCATAATGTGATCTGATCATTGATGACTCAGGAAGTCATACTGCATAAACATTAATGTCATATCTAGGTACCATACTGCTTAAATATTGATTACATACTCGATTGTCATACTAATCATGTTTCAAAACTCATTTTTGCTTTCTAAGAATATTAGTTTAAGACAAAATTATTTGCTTTAAAAGATTCTCAATAATTATAACTTAAATAGAGTTCATGCTTACATATAGACATGAGCAAGTCAACTAAAGGATCTCAATAACAATATGGAAAAACTGAATACTCAGAACTCAACAATACTACTATTCATCTCAAGAATACTCAATTAATAGGGTTTATGCTGAAATATAGACATGAACGAATAAAATCAAGAATCTCAATGCATAACATATAGAAACTTAACATTAGGAATAGAACTCAAAACTCAACAACAAGCTCATCTCAAGAATACTCAAATCTAAGGATAGAATCCTAGATTACTCTTTTACTAATTTGAAAGCAAATGTAGGGCGTGAGGAAGAACTAGTCCAACACTATGATAGCCTTACATATATTTAAGAACAAGGTTCTTAAAGAATCTTGAATAAGAACTAGATTAGAAGCCTTGAAACCCTAGCTTTAAGGTAAACAAACAAGAAAACATTTCTTAAGATTCTTGAATTAGTTTCTTGAAATCTCTATGGCCAAGTATTATGATTTTCAGTAGTGATTATTAATTATATGGAGGGATTTGAGTTGGAAAGAATGAAATTCAAGGAAAAAGACTTACCTTGAAGAAGAATCTTGAAAAAATCATGAATGGAAGTCTTTTACTTTGATTTTTTTTCCTTAGAGAAGAGAATGAGGGATTAAGAGATGAAAATCTGATCGTTTTGGGCCTTTAATAAGTCAAAAATTCGTTTAGGGTTTGCTTAGAGGTGAAAAGACAAAAAGACCCGTTTTAATGTTTTCTGGTCGGCTAATTCGTCACTGCACTGTATGAGGTTACTAAAATTGTCATAACTTGTTACTTGAAACTCAGATTGTTGCGAAATTTGTGGTGTTGGAAAAAAAATGCAAATATGTTTAATTTGATAGGTTATGGGACACGTAACCCTTTAAATGTGAAGCGATATGGCCGTTTAAAGTTGACCCAGTTAGAATCTTACATCAAAACTTAATTAGTATGGAAGCTTTCAACTAAACTTTGTGCTAAGGGATCCTAGTGACCTTAATTCATATCCAAATTCATTCCATCACTAAAGAATTGACCTTTACACATATGGGTAGTTTAAGAATCACCTCGTACAATCTTATTCACAATTGAAGAATGGTTCGAGTCTTAAGTTAGAAATTTTTGGAGCGTTACACAAACCAACGGCGTACTAGTAGGATGACGCGGTTATTATAGTAATTGCGACATACATAAGTAACTAAAACATAGTAAACCACACATACAGAAAGAATAACAATTTACTAGTTCATGCTCAATATATCAGTTTCATAATATCAATCTCAAATACAACAATCAATGATTGTTATCTCTTAGAACCCACACTCAAACTATTAGTGTGTCAGAATGTGAGACCAGATCCAACAATGAGTAGGAACGTGACGCCCGATTCAATATGTTTCAGAACGTGACACCCAATCCAATTATGTGTCGGAACGTGACACCCGATCCAATCAACCACAATCACAAACACAATCAACACCACATTGAATGATTTACATACGTGTGTCGTACAATCAGGTAACAGGTTCATTGCATGCTATAGAATCATACAAAGTAATTTCATTAAATTCATTTTGTCTCTCCCAATTCACCTACATGCATGAATACAATAGAGAGTTAGCAAGCATATATAACAAAAACAGTAAATCAAACCATCACCTACCTCGAAACCAAGCTTGAACACTCTTAAGGATCTTGAGCTTTCCCTTTAAGGAGTCTCTCAGCTTGTTCTTTGTCTATAACAAGTGATTTCTTCAAATAATAAATAGTAGTAGCCTAGTTTACCCGAATTATATCCAAATACTGACCCTTGGACAATTCCATGATCCTAACACCCAACTAGGGCTTTTTCCACCATTAAATTCAAGCCAAAACCCTCCCCCAAGGATAAATAGAAAGCATTCTAAGTTCTAAAAATCAATTTATGATCTAGGGGAGTAATCTACTTACCTTAAGTGCGATAATTAGTGAAAAACAAGAAGAAATAGACCTAAGTCACCCTTTTTTCGCTCCAAGAACGAAGTCCGCAGAAAAATAACATATTTGGGACTTTTTAAGCTTTTACTTGTGATTGGCCCGCCATAGCGGCCCTGCCAAGGCTGGTATAATCCCACCGTGGTGGGTCGCACGAAGATAGAGACTCGGAATTTTTTTCCAGTTTATTTCGTAAAGTCGTACAGGCTCCTTATCGTCTTGGTTATCCACTCTAATGATCAAATTTATAATCGAATCCCCCATCCATTACCAGATTACCCTAGATCTTACCTGACTCAGATTTTGTCCAAGTGTGTCCTAGGCTTGAAATTTCCAAGTTACTACTCAGAAGTTTTCTAGTCCAAATTCCTTTCTTATTAGCTTATCCATAAAGACGGGAATAGGTTGTTACAATAGATACCAATTGACCCATCACTCATCTGCGAGTGATAAACTAGGAAAACTAGGCTAAGGCAAGAATAGAGTTGTACCTGATTCGTAAAATAACTAGGGATATTTGTCTAGCATGTCCATCTCGGTTTCCCAAGTAGCTTCCTTAATTGGTTGATTCTTCAATTGAACTTTCACTAACCTAATCTATTTGGTTCTCAGCTTTCGGACATCACGATCAATGATTGCAACCGGTTCCTCTTCATACTGAAGATCTTTGTTTAAAAATACTGAGTCCCACTTGATGATATAATATTCATCCCCATGATAATTCTTCAACATAGACACATCGAATACTGGATGGACTCTATATAGGCTAGGCAGTAAAGCCAACCTATAAGCCACTGGCCCTACAGTCAAGGATCTCAAATGAGCCAATGTAGCGAGGATTGAGCTTGCCTTTCTTGCTTAATTTCATCACCCCCTTTATGGGTAACAACTTCAGAAGACCTTATTCCTTAGCCTGAAATTACATGTCCCTTACCTTACGATATGCATACTCTTTCTATCGACTTTGAGCAGCTAGAAGCTTAGCTTGGATACTCCTCACCTTATCCTGGGCATTCTTTACCAAATCCACCCCCAAAGGTTTCACATCTCCACCCTTAAACCATTTTATGGGCGATCAACATCCCCTACCACAAAGTTCTTTGAATAGTGCCATATCGATGTTGGAGTGATTGCTATTGTTGTAGGAGAACTCACACAAAGGTAGGAATTTATCCTAATTCCCTCCATAGTCAATTACACATGCCCGAACATGTCTTCCAACACTTAAATTGTTCTCTCCGATTGTCCATCAGTCTGTGGATAAAAAGTTGTGTTGAAAGTGAGTTCAGTGCCCAACTCTTCATGCAGCTTCTCCCGAAACTTTGATGCAAACTGCGTACACGGTCTGAGATGATAGAAAGGGGCACCCCATGCAGCTTTACTATCTCCTTAACATAAACTTTGCCAACTGATGGGCATTATAGTCTACTTTGACCGGAATGAAGTGGGTTGACTTAGTGAGTCTGTCAACCTCAACCCATATGGAGTCAAACTTTCCTAGGGTTTTGGGAAGACCAACCACAAAGTCCATAACTATCATTTCCCCCTTCCACTCGGGCATTGGTATTCTCTGAAGCAAACCAGCAAGCCTTTGATGCTCATAATTTATCTGCTGATAGTTTTGGCACTTAGCCACAAACTCAGCTATGTCTTTCTTCATGCCAGACCACTAATAAAGTCACTTCAAGTCTCGATACATCTTGGTCACACTTGGATGAATAGATTACCACAAACCATGAGATTCTATCAAACACCTTTTGTATCAAGTCATCCACTCGAGGAAGGCAAATCCTCCTCCTTAAACTGAGCACACCACCTGCATCAAGAGCAACATCTTGTGCCTTTCCAGACACCAACTTCTTTCTGAGCTCATTGAAAGTCTCATCCTCAAATTCCTTGGCTTTGATCTCCTTAATGAAAGTGGGTCTAACCTCAATGCTTGCTGACACCCTACCTTTCTCTCAGATGCCCAACTGCATGAACCTAGACTCCAAGGTCAGGATCTCCCTAGCCAAGGGTTGCCTAGACACACCCAAGCAAGATAAACTGCTCATATTCATTGTCTTCCGACTTAATGTATACCACCACATTAGAATTATCCGCATGGTGTTGAATGTTGACACGATAATTTTTAAGTAACTACATCCATCTTCGTTGTCTCATGATCAAGTCTTTCTGAGTGAACACATGTTGTAGACTACGATGATCAGTGAACACTTCATACTTGACTTCACTGAGATAATGTCGCCAAATCTTTAGAGAAAACACTATCGTTGCCAACTTAAAATCATGTGTTAGATAGTTCCTCTCATGAATCTTCAACTTTCGTGAGGCATAAGCTATGAAATTCTTATCCTACATCAACACAACACCAAAGCATAAATGTGAAGTATCACAATAAACAATGAAATCCTTATCTTCCACAGGCAATGACAAAATCGGTGTTGTGGTCAGAAGAGACTTAAGCTTTTGGAAGATCTCTTCACATTTGTTAGTCTACTAAAAAAGGTACCTCCTTTTGAGTCAGCCTTGTCAAATCCATGGCAATAGAGGCTAAATTCTTCAAAAATCGCCGATAGTATCTGGCAAGCCCCACAAAACTCCTAACCTCAGTCACAAAACTAGGCCGGACCAAGTTCTTGACTCCTTCAATATTTTGGGAATCTACCATTACCCTTTCTTTTAAAACTACATGCACCAAAAAGGCAACCGAGGACAACCTAAATTTAGACTTCAAAAATTTTGCATACAATTTTTGTTTCCCAAGGACACCTAGAACAATACGAAGATGGTCTGTATGCACTTCCTTACTCTTTGAATAGACCAAACTGTCTTCAATAAAGACAATTACAAATGAATACATAAATCGTTTGAATACACCATTCATCAAACTCATGAAGGGTGCAGGTGCATTGGTGAACCCAAATGACAGCACCAAGAACTCATAGAGCCCATACCGAGTCTTGAATGTCGTCTTAGATACATCCTCGGGCCTAATATTTAATTGATGGTACCCAGACCTTAAATCAATTTTAGATAATACTGATGCACCCCGCAAAGAGATCATCTATACAAGGCAACGGGTACTTATTTCAAATGTTGACCCTATTCAATTGTTGGTAGTCCATGCACATCCTCATTCTACAATCCTTCTTCTTAACAAACAAGACAGGAGCACCTCACGGGGAATCACTAGGATAGATGAAACCCTTATCAATGAGCTTTTCAATCTGGGTCTTCAGCTCTCTTAACTCTGTTGGAGCCATGTAATAAGGAGGGATAGAGTTTAGGTGAGTTCCCAGCTCAAAGTCAATTCAAAAATCTATATCTCTAGTAGGCATACAAGGTATATTAATAGAAAACACTTCCTTAAACACAGACACTACAGGAATGGACAGAATAGAGGGGGACACTGCATCGACATCTCGAATATGAGCCAACTATACCAAACACCCCTGCCCCACAAGTTTTCTAGACTGGATAAAATATATGATCTTAGGTGGCTTAGGTTTGTACACCCCTCCCCATTGTAACTTTTCCCTACCTAAGATCTCTAGAGTCACGGTCTTAGCATTACAATTAAGCACAACATAATAAGGGTACAACCAAGTAATGCCTAAGATTACATGAAGGTCATTCATATCCAAATTAACCAAATATTTCCAAGTCTGAAAACTCATAATCAGGACAAAACAAGCACGATAGACATAGGTGACTACGAAAGACTCTCCAACTAGGGTAGAAACATGGATGGGAGCATCAAGCACATCAAAAATCCGAAGGAAAACTATATTGACACATAAGAGTAAGTAGAACTCGAATCAAACAAAATAGTAGCCATCCGATTACAGATAAGAATAGTACATGTCATCGCTGCATCAGATGCATTAGCCTAGATCTTGCCCGGAAAGGCATAAAATTGAGCCCTTTTATCTTAACGGGCAACCTCTCTTCTTGGTTGCACTGCTCTACTACATGCATTACCATTTCACTAGCCTCCATGGGATCTTTGATTTCCTCCTCACCCACCTTATGGATGTCCTATGTTATTATTACCTCCGCCCACTCGCACCACTGCTCAGACCTACTATTGCACAAGTTCAGTCATGCGTGGGTGGGGACAATTTCTCATCATGTGTCCTGGTTCTCCACAATTGTAACAATTGTCGTCAAGAGACGGCTTATTGCCCGGCATAAAAAAGGCTCCCTGACCATCCTGTGTAGGATTCTGCTATTGATTCATTGAGTAACAACTCGTAGAAGCAGGAATAGCTGACTGAATTGGCTGGGTGTATTCTTGGTCTTTCTTAGTTAAAGGCTTGGTCATCCTATCCCGCAAACTCCTTATACCTTCTTCACAAAGTTTTTCACTTCATTAAGGCTTTTACTTGCAGAGATCATGTAAACAGACAATACATGTAACTCGGTATTCAATCCCTTGACTAATAAACGGATCCTTTCTTCTTCGGTAGTCACCAACTGCGTAGCATATCTCGAAAAGGCCTAGAACTTAACCTCATAAGCAGCTACAGTCATACCACCCTGCTCCAAATCTATGAACTCATGCTTCTTGTGGTCCCTCAAAGTCTGGGGCACATACTTCTCCAGAAACATGGCATTAAATTGAACCCAAATGAGTGGAGGCAAGACTGGCGATCAACATTCCACAAAGGCTCTCCACCACTACTTAGCCTTACTTTGATCCTAAAAGGTCACGAACTCAACTCCATGCTCGTGCACAATTCCTAACTTGTAAAGTCTCTCAAAGAAATCTAGGTAGAACTCATAGGCATCTTCACTTTCATAACCATGGAACACTGGCAGGTTTAACTTCAAAAACTTGGTCAGCATGTCTGAATCAGTGCCAATCATCACAAGGCCCAAAAGTAGATGGAAGAAGACATCATCTTCCAACACTCCATCCATCTTAGGGACTATAGTTGCAACAGGGTGGATGACTGGAGGTTGAGAAACTTGCACCGTGGGAATGGCTCCAGAGCCGACCAACCTTCTCTGAAAAGTCAAAATATGATGAGCTATAGTTGGATCCAAAGGGTGAAGTCCTGCAGCCCCAACATGTGCATTCTCTTCTGGTTCAGTATCCTCTTCCACCTCAATCTCCACATTCTCTTCTACCTCGGCATGGGGTGCGGGATGGGCCTCTCTCATGGGTACATTCTCAACTTAAGTTTCACCCTCTGCAGGTGCTACCCTTCCTCGACCTCTGCCCCTTACTCTTCCTCTACCCATGCCTCAGCCACGTCCTCTCGCTGGGGGTTCCCTTGTTGTCTCATTTATGAAAGCTACTGGCCAAGCTTCGTTGTTTCGTGTGTTAACTATCTGCGTACCAAAGAATAGAAGAGATTAGATACCAATATGGATCACCACATACCAATTGGGATCAAATTATAACACGAAGGAGAAGAAGATAGAGAGATTTTCCTAAAGTCCTGTAGCTTCTTGAAGAAAAGTATAGACGTCTCTGTACCGTTCCGCAAGACTTTACTAGACTCGTTTTGGTACAATGAGATCAACGAACCTAGGGTTGTAATATCAATTTTATCACGACCCAAACTACCATGATTGGCATCCATACTAACCCTCCAATTGAAGAACCATTACTACAACCCAATTAAACAATACTAACCGAAAGACGGGCATTTATAGATGTGGAGACAGGTTTAAATAATCAATTTAAGAGCTAAGTTCCCATAAACTTAGTAAGTTATCAAAGAAAAACGTAAAAAAAGCGGAAATTTAACCCCTAGAACCTGAAAGTCATTGTACAAGAACTTCTAACTAAACGGTCTATGATAATGGGATGCAACCCCGAAACAACTAAACACAAAGTAAAGACTCTGAAAGGTCTAAGTCCAAAGGAAATGGACTAAGATCCTAAATGAATCCATTGTAGCCGGAAGGAATTGGCTCACCCTTAAATTCAGCAAGTCAGTGATAGGTCTCTCAACAACCGCCTGAAGATGCCTGTACTAAATAAAGAAAGAGCAAGTGCAGTATCAACAGTGTACTGGTAGGATAACTAGTCTATTCCAGTAAGTATGACATACATAAGTAACTACAACATGGTAAACCACACATATACGGGAAGAATAACAATTTACCAGTTCATGCTCAATATATCATTTTACCAATATCAATCTCAAATGCAACAGTAATTGATGGTTCTCTCATGGAACTCACACTTAAACGATTAGTAAATCTGAACATGACTCTCGATCCAATAATGTGTCCGAATATGACACCTGATCCAATATGTGTCGGAATATGACACCCGATCCAATTATGTGTCGGAACGTGACACCCGATCCAATAAATCACAATCAGCACCACAATGAATGATTTACACACTTGTGTCGTACAATCACATAACAAGTTCATTCCATGCTACAAAATCACAAATAGTAATTTTATTAGTTTCATTTCATCTTTCCCTATTCTCCTACATGCATGATACAATGGAGCAGTTAGCAGGCATATATAACATAGATGGGAAATTAAACCATCACCTACCTCAAAACCAAGCCTGAATACTCTTAAGGAATTTTAGATTTTCCTTTACGGAGTCTCTCAACTTGTTCTTGGTCTAAAACAAGTAATTAATGCAAAGGATCAATATTAATGGCCTAGTTTACCTGGATTATAGCCAAATACTAATCCTTGGCCAATTCCATGATCCTAACACTCAACTAGGGCTTTTTCCACTATTAAATTCAAGCCAACACCCTCCCCAAGGATAAATAGCAAGGATTCTAAGTTCTAAGAATCAATTTACGAATTAGGAGAGTAATTAACTTACCTTTAGCGCGAGAATTAGTGGAAAACAAGAAGAAATTGCCCTAGGTCGCCCATTTGCTCTCAAAGAGTGAAGTTTGCAGAAAAATAACGTTTTTGGTACTTTTTTCCGTTTTTACTCGCGAGTGGCCCACCATAGCGGCCTTACCATGGTGGGAATAATCCCACTGTGGTGGGTTGCACGAAGACAGAGACACAAAATATATGTTCCAAATCCTCAATTCACAACACACCCTCAAACCTTGATGTTCTAAAACCATCTTTTCACGCTAAGATCAATTAGAGGAGTTTTACCTGCCTAAATTCGATTATGTAAAGTCGTACATGCTCATTATCATCTTGGCTATCCACTCAAATGATCAAATTCATAATCAAATCCCCCTTCTATTACAAGATTACCCTAGACCTTACCCAAGTCTGGCTTAGGCTGGAAATTTCCAAGTTACTACTCAGAAGTTTTCCTGCCCAAATTCATTCCTCATTAGCTTATCCATAATGACGAGAACAGGTCACAGATACATTCTCCCTTTAATTTTCCATTTTAATAATTACTTATGATACATTTATAATGGGGAACTTTAAAATGATATATGTAAAGTAAAAGATAGGGCTAAACTTTCAACGTATTAAAATTAAAATATTTGTTCACTTTTTCAGCCTTTTAAAATTTATTTATCCCTTCATCAACGATTATTTATTTATTAAATAATTAAATATCTCAAGTTGATGTTCATTTGATTCCCCAAAATTATCAAATAGTAAAACTTCTTGAATGCAAAAGGATAAAGTATAAAATCAAATTAAAGATGATTGATTAAAGGACAAATGATAAGAAGTTATAATTACAATTCTCCTTTACATTATTAATGTTCGTTACTACATAATTTTGTATGTAAGATAATATAATGTTTTAGTTTTAATGGACAACAGGTTTCAAGTATTATTTTATAAATACCATGATATTAAATTACCGCGCAAAGCGCGGGTAATTTTACTAGTATGTGATATAAGAAAAGAAAGGGGTCCGATATATTCTTCAATTTTTTAGTTATATTTGATATATACCTTGTTATGAAAGTGGCTTATATATACCCCTATTGTTACACGAAATGCTCGTATATCCTTTTGCTATATTGAAAGTGAAAAAAAAATAGATTTATTTTTAAAATATTTTTATTAAAAAAAAAATT
Source organism: Solanum sparsipilum (assembly GCA_029582215.1). NCBI lineage: Eukaryota > Viridiplantae > Streptophyta > Magnoliopsida > Solanales > Solanaceae > Solanum > Solanum sparsipilum. The sequence continues at coordinate 3,036 of JAKRZT010028042.1, read as the reverse complement.
CATGCAGATATTTGATCCTTCTCGCATACACTTTTCATTTTTGACTTTTTTTTATTGAACGGCTACTTTAGATTAATTATTTTGATGGTCAAATTTATTTCTTCACTAAATTTCTTGTAAAATTATTCTAGATGCCCCAAATTTTTTTTTACATAATACAAAAATTAAATTACAATATAGCCACAAATTTTTATTTTTTATTTTTATAAATTTTTTCCTCTTTTTCCATTCGCACGTCTTTCTTTTTATTTCTCTTGCTTTTACACTAAAGAATGAATAAAGAAAAAAAATGAAACAACAACAAGAAACTCAAATAATGATAATTAAAGAGGTCAAAAAATAATTATGTGTGAAAAAGATCAAATATATCCTTGAACTTTGCTAGAAGGATCATATATATCCTTGTATTAATTTATTTCAAATTAAAATAAAAAAATTAATTCAAAATTAATTTTTTCGCTTCCATTATCGAAAGGGTATATGTGAGCTACTTTTGTAATTATTGGAGTATATATCAGACACTTTTGTATGCTAGATGTGTATGTGAACTACTTTTATAATGGGGTATATCATCTCTAAATGACAAAGTTGAAAGGTATATCAAGTTTTTTCCCATATAAGAAAGATATAAGATATGAGCACTTACATAAATAAATGAGCTTGTAAATTTTAATTTGTAATAATAACTCTAAGTTTAAGTCTACCAAAAATTAGAGAAGCAATTCAAATAAAGAACTTAAAAATTAAAATTTTTGTTTATGATATTTTAAAATAAATGAGATAAGTTCAGAGACCTCACTCAAAGTTTTGGCTTTGTTTCACGGGCTTTCCTTGTGTTTACGATATTATGCTCACCTCCCTCATTTTGATTTATTTGTTAAAAAATTATCAACATATTTATTATTAATATAAGAAAAATGATTTGACTGATTTGCCCTCTATAATAATCGTTTTGCTAAATTTAATCAAAATATAAACATTGGTTTAGAAAATATCATTTTCATCGATTCCCAATTACATTATTAAGAAAAATCATAAAAAAAACTTACCTGGCTACTAATGATTTTACGTGGAATGATAATACGATGCTATCTGCTGAAAAGCATAATATTTGCTTGGATTAATTCATTGTTTCATTTTTATTTTGTTTCAAATTTTTGAAAGAGAAGAATCTGACAAAAATATTAGAATACTAAATAATTTATGCTAATGAAATCAAGCAGGTTTTAAATTATGATAAATAGCAACACGTGATGGAACTTTTTGAAGTTAATGGAATTACCTACGAATTACCCTATTAATACAGTAATTTAAGATTGATACATTAATTATTGATTTCTCTGTTCTTTTCAATTTTTAGTAAATATCAATTTTAATTTAAGAAAATTCTCAATTGGCTTTCTCATTGAAAATATTGATGTATGTTGATACTCTTGATCTCGATAGGATAAAGAGAAATAACTAACATCTAAATAACCAAACGAGATTACTTTAAAATGGTTAATCTATAAATCTATAAAATTTAATGGAAGATGAAATAATATATCATTAGGAAGGAATTTTAACTGACTGTTTAAAATTAATCAAGTAATTATATTAGTGAGGGAAAATTAGTCATAACATATTTTCTAAATATTAATTATAAATATGTTAATCGAATTGTTAGAAATAAATTAAAATAAGGGAAGTAAGCATACTGTCGCAAACCACAATGGAGGTTAGTGAAATAAAGTCAAACTCAAGAGAGGTCTCTGAAATTATCCCAAAATAAATAACTTAACAATATTAAAATTGTATGAATAATTCCAACAGTAAATACAATTTTTTTCAATGGTTATTCTTTTTTAAAAATTAAAATTAAAAGGATTTATCTTGAGAAAAGCTATTTTTTTAGCTTTTGCTCAAAAGTTGTAAAATAGCTTCTACAACTACTCAAAAACACTATCTCAGTACTTGGCTGACCTTTTCATACTCCAAATGTGATTTTATAGTAAAAATATTATAAAATATTATGGTGTGGATGTGCACTACACCAAGAAGTTACTCTCAACAATTATCTACATTGCTTTCCTCCATTATGAAGATAACCTCCACCATTATGACCATTATTCTTGTAACCTTACACCTCCATAAAATCTCCATTATATTCATGATTAATGTCATGTTTATGACTAATATTTTGATGCCTTTATGTTACATTATAAATAGAGGCATAAGGGCTTATATTGTACACACGTGAATACTTTGAAGAATAAGAAAAGTTCTCATCTCCTATATTTCTTATCTTCTTTTGTTTTAGTTTTATAACACGTTATCAACATGAAACTCATGAATTAAAGGTATGCTTTGTTATTCTTTTCAATCATACTAATTTGTTATGTTTGTCATTTTCGGTCCTTTTTAGTTTTAGGTGTTTGACTTCAATAGTTGATTACATCAACTAATTATGCTTTTGTCTATTTATTGTTATATGTCTTATCTATTTTTTAAAAGGTGAAATTATATATCCGTAGGAATCAAGGATTAAAATCATCTTGAAGTACAATTGATGTATATCTCTGTTTATTCAATTACTAAAAATAGTGAGGAAGTATGACTAATTTAAAAGGCCACTCAGATATGATTTGCACACTTGAATTTAGTGCAATTATATTTTAGCAATTAAATATTACTTCTTTAATAATATATCATCTAGTCAAGTGTGGGCATTTATACCAAAGGTTGTGTTTATAATTTTAAATATTTGATGGTGAGTTTTGGTAAATTTTTGCTTATTACACCATTAATTAAGGATAAGACGGTGAACTCAAGTCTTATCGTACGAAGAGGGCAAGACATTGAGTTCAAGTTTCGATGCTCCATGATGATATTATTGGATCTGAGCTGCAACAAATTATGGCCTAAAATGTCTTGTTATGGATAAGACATTGAGTTTAAGTCCTAGTGCACTATAGTAATGATATGATGATGACTAACACGAAGTAGTAAACTTTTGACTAAAAGTGATGAGGGGGGGGGGGGGGGGGGGGGGGGGGG
>JAKRZT010028041.1:0-37493 GCA_029582215.1 Solanum sparsipilum | reverse complement strand
CTTAATTAAAATATTGGGTCAACAAATACATCTGGCAAATTATTTGCAACATTTTGCAAATGAATTATCTCTTGAACTTCAAGTTCACATTTTTTTAAGGAGGATCTAGATAATTCACCTCACACATAATTTTCAGCTGCTAAACACATCTCCCCCTAATGTTAGGAAATCTAACATTTACCCCCAACCTCATTTGGGGATCCATCTTTGTGCGTGGTGGAGCAATAAAATCATTTGTGCTCACATCAATTTTTTAGATGGAAATTATTTGGTTCCTGACCCTGAACCAATTGTGATGGGAGAACCTTGTTGGCTTGATGCATACATATTAAATAAACTCATCTCATACCAACTTTTATTTGAGATATTTGTTCTCATAATCAATGGTCTAGCTATAATTGGAGGCAAACAATTTCTACTAAACCAACCAGTATTATCAACATAATTTTGTAGTTTAGAAACATGCTCTTAATTTCAGGGGATACAATCCCAACCTTAGCTGGTACAATGATCATTTTATTATGAGAACAAGCAACACATGAGAATTCTTGAAGAATCTTTTATTTCTTCAACATATAACCACATGAATTCTCAATTCTTTTGCATCACATTTGAACTGAAATGGTCAACCGGTTATGCCAACTGATATTTATTCTAGTAAACTTCTAGTTTACTTTTGTATGTGATTCCATCATCATGCCTATATTTGTATACAAAAAACAAGAGAAAGGCGGGTAACCTTTTATGTAAATATTCATAACCCGCTTTGATTGTAGTAGTCTAAAGATATTTAATCTTTCAATAATTATAGTCTCAATATAATATTTTTTTTTCAATTCCTCCGAAACTTAAAAGTTTCTTTTGAGACTTACTACAACCTCAATATTATGAACTATTTTCATTTCTGGTAGTAACAAATTAGTTCTTCCGAAACTCTTAATTAATTTTTTCCACAACACCATTCTTATGGTGACCATCTCCTTCAAGGAAGAAATTATTATTATTGTCATGGTTAAAATTATTACTTGCAAAAATATTTCTTGACAACCAATGACAAATTTGTGTTGCCACACAACAACATTTATTTTGGTCATGACCACAACCTTTATAGAAAATAATTATTTCTTTCTTTTGTCCTCCAATAGTTCATAATAAAACATACTTCAATATTTGTGTAGTACTCAAAGTATATGACCAAAATGACTATTTATGTCAAAATATTTTTTTCAATCTCTCAAACCTCCCGTAGAGGTGAGATGTGACATTTATCCAACAATACATGAACATATTCTTATCTGTCAAGCCTCGAGCCTACACTCCGGACGTGGCTGGCACTCGAGAACCATTGCTGGCCCAAAATGAACCCTTGGCCTGTCTTACTTACTCAGCGGAAGACTTAAACTTCAGAAATAACCTCAAATAAAGAACTTATGAAAAAAATCTTAGAATGTCTTTAAAGAAAACATTCAAACTAGCTAAAATGGCTACTCAAGTCTCATAGAAAAGCATCTGAAATACAGAGCTAAAAGACTCATAACTAACTGTCTGACTATCTATGAAACCTCTAAAATAACTGAGATGGATGTTAGGACAAAACCCATAACATCCTAATTAACTGATAATAAAACTGAAAGCAATAAAAAGTAGTCCTCCGGAATGCAAGGAGGCTCACCAACTGACTCTGGGCTACTCAACTGGATCAATGGTGCACTGGATGCCGATCCTAGTTACATGTATCTGCATCATAAGACGATGCAGGCCAACTGGCATCAGTACGTTCAATGTACGAGTATGCGAGTTGGAATGCTAAACACAACATAGGCTTGAAAGAAATCTGAAGAACTTACCTGGCTCAACTCAACTCAACATAACTGAACTTATTTCAATATAAAGTAGTTTAAAAACAAGTGCAATATAAGGAAAAGTTGTTTAAAATATGATGTGAACTCTGTGTATTTAGAAATACAATGATAACTCTGTACGTATGCAAAGATACAATATGAACTCTGTTTGTATATAAAAATACAAAATATTGATGCGGGAGTTTCTCTAACCAACAACCATCACTTAAGAGCTATAGTGATGATACATCGTTTTATTTCACGTTGCCAAGGACCATTCTATACCTTGCTGGGGGTATAGAACCTAACTCACTAACTGGATTCACTAGTCTATGCTAAAAAGGACTAAAGAAATCATCTAAAAAGTATGACTATTTTTTACCCATGGTGGCTATATGGTTTGTGGGGGCTGTGAGTTGTCTGAACTGTTCCCCATATCGGTGTTCAATACTACTACCAAAAATATAATATTAGCTCTTATGTTTAAAAACATAATTCTTTCTGTGATTTGAGATTAGTGCTCAAAAACTTAGCTCAAAGGCTATCTTGGAAATCAAAATTTCCTCTCTTGCTTCATTTAGAAAGCGATTACTCTTTTTTGAAAACTAGCCCGAAGGCTCTTTGGAAATCGAGGTTTCCTTTCTTGTTTAAATGTGAAAAACATTTTAAACCCTTTGGGAATACATAGTCCCCTAATACTTTTGAAGAAATGAACTTCAATCTTTACGCTTTACTCAACTTGAACTTTAAGTCTTAAAACAAAGTTAAAAGCATTTGCAAAAGACTTATTGAAAAGACTCTAAGAACTTCCTAGACTTGGCTCTTGACTTTCCTTGAATTTGAATTTATGGATTCAAGGTTATGATTCATGTTTCTAGATGATTTCTAGATGTTTAGAAGTCATTTAGATTTGTTAGAATCAATGGAAAGTGTTACTACACTTTAGAAGGATTTAAATAGGCTAAACGACAAAAATTGGTGAAAAACGACGATTTGGGTGCATCCCGGGCACGCCGCGCCAGCCCCAACTCACTGGGGCTCAAATCTAGTGCACTGCTGGTGCGCCGTTCCAGCCCCTTGGGCACTATGGGGGCGCGTTGCACCAGCCTCCCTTAAGGCAAAATTCTAACGTACTTTTGATCTCATTTTCTGATCCTAAATCATTTTAATCTGATGATTTTTCTCAAATTCACTTTAGATTCATGTACCCAAATCATATACACAAAATCTAACCCAAACAACTTAAGGAAACAACACTTTAAAATCAAGAAACTCCTAAATCTCAACTCATATTCAAGAACGAAATCAATTAAAGAACAACTATCAAGAACATAAAATTATCAGTCTTTTAAGGACGAAAATACGTTGAATTAAACATGCTTGGCGCATGGGTGAACTAAACCAACGCTATGTGATCTCACATACCTTGTAGGGATCACCCCCGACGCAATCCACAAGCTAACCTCGACGAAATCGACGAATCTTGAATGTTCTTCTCCTTTCTCCTCTTTTCTCCTTTTCTCCAAGCCCTAGCGTAAAGTTCACTTTTCTAAACTGACTAAAATCTGAATTTACCCCAATTAAACTCCTAAAAACTAATTAGAATAATTAGGTAAGGAAAAGACTAAATTACCCTTCCAAAATCCGGATTAGACTTTCCTTAATCCAACAGTCCAACTTCCAAAAGGCATAACTTACTCTTACGAACTCAGAATCGCGCAAACTCAGTGGGGTTGGAAAGATAATTCCAAGAGATTTCCAACCATATCTGGAAGTACATCTAACTCATCCTGAGCTTCGAGTTATGGCCATTTGAAGTTGACCAAAACTCAACTTTTCCTAACTTAAACAAATTTTCCAGATTTTCATTCTTTCCAAAAATGTCTCTTTCCAATTATTAGCTTCTTCCTAGTTATTTCAAATTGAGAGATGTTACAATATCTCCACCTTGGGAATATTCGTCCTCGAATGAGATTACTCTTACTAGGCTAAGGGTGTAACCTCAAGTTCAAACACCCAACAAGCAATTGCAAACAAACAACATGCTCACTCATAAATTAAAGAGTACTACGAAGAGAATTAGTACCTTGGTCTGGAATATCTCCGAATTTGAAGAGATGTGGATATCACTTTTTCATATCTTCCTCAGCTTCCCAAGTAGCTTCCTCAACTAACTGGTTCCTCCACAGAACTTTGACTAATACTACTTCCTTAGTCCTCCACTTGCGAACTTGCCAACCTAGAATCTTAACCGGAATCTCCTCATAAGACAAGCTATCCTTGATCCCAATATCTTAAGTTCATATGATAAGTGAAGGATCTCCCATGCACTTCTTCAGTATGGAAATAGGAAATACCAGATAAACCGCTACTAACCTTTGTGGTAGCTCCAACTCATAAGCTACATCACCAAACCTTTTGGATATGTTGTAAGGGCCAATATACCGGGGACTAAGCTTCCCCTTCATACCAAATTTCATAACACCCTTTATGGGTGAGACTTTTATATATACCCAATCATCTATTTCAAACTCTAACTCCTTTCTCCTAACATCAGTGTAGGATTTCTGATGACTCTTTGCCATTTTCAACCTCTCTTGAATCGCTTTCATCTTCTCCATAGCTTGATGAACTAAATCTGGTCCTATCAACCCTGCTTCACCACCTTCAAACCATCCAATAGGAGATCTGCATCTTCTCCCATAAAGAGCTTTATATGGAGCCATCTAGATGCTAGAGTGATAACTATTATTGTATGCAAATTCAATAAGGGGTAGGTGATCATCCCAATTACCTTTGAAATAAATCACACAGACCCTCAATATATCCTCTAAGGTGTGAATAGTGCGCTCTGCTTAACCATCTGTCTGAGGATGAAAAGTAGTACTCAAGTTCACCTTTGAACCCAAGCCTTTTTGGAATGACTTCTAAAATTGTGCAGTAAATCTTGCACCTCTAATCGAAATAATGGAGACCGGAACCCCATGAAGTCTTACCACCTCTTGAAGATACTACTTGGCATAATCTTCTGCCGAATGAGTAGTCTTTACCGGCAAAAAGTGGGTTGATTTTGTTATTCTGTGGACAATCACCGAAATAGAATCATGCTGCCTGCGAGACCTTGGTAAACCTATGATGAAGTCCATATTAATCATCTCCCACTTCCATTCCAGAAGTTCTATATTCTGGGCCAAACCACCTGGCCTTTGGTTCCCTACTTTAACTTGTTGGCAATTTGGGCACGTAGCAACAAATTTTGCAATGCCTTTCTTCATACTATTCCACCAATACACCTCTTTCAATCACGATACATCTTTGTTGAATCTAGATGAATGGAATATCTGGAGCTATGAGCCTCCTCCATGATCCTCTCTTGGAGTCCATCCAACATTAGTACACACACTCTACCTTGGAATCTCAGCACGTTATCTCCCCCTTGTTCAAAAGCTAATACATTTTGCTTATGAACATTTGCCTTCGATTTAAGAAAAATAGGGTCTTGGTCTTGCTTTCCTTTTACTTCTGACACTAATGATGATTCATCCCTATTCGTCATTAATACTCCTCCTTCTGTGGAATCCATTAGTCTGACTCCCAGGCATGCAAGTCTATGCACATCTTTTGCTAGCCTTACATGGGTGGTAATACTCATGTTATAATCCTTGAGTAATTCTGATCACCTCCTTTGTCTGAGATTAAGCTCTTTCTGAGTGAACACATATTGAAGACTCTTGTCATAAGTGAATACATCAACATGAACACCATACAAATAATGACGCCATATATTGAAAATAAATACTACGACAGCCAACTCTAAGTCATGGTTTGGGTAATTCTTCTCATGAACTTTCAATTGCCTGGAGGCATGAGCTATAACCTTGTCATTCTGCATTAATACACAACCCAAACCAACTCTAGATGCATCACAATAGACAACAAAACCTTGTGTACCTTCTGGTATGGTCAAAACTGGGGCAGTAGTCAATCTCTTTTTCAATTCTTTAAAGATTTTCTCACAAGCTTCAAACCATTGAAACTTCACCATTTTCTGAGTCAACTTGGTCAAAGGGGACGAAATAGATGAGAACCCCTCTATGAACATTCTATAATATCTAGCCAAACCCAAGAAACTCCTAATATCAGTTGGAGATGTGGGTTTAGGACAACTCTGCACTACATCTATCTTCTGAGTATCAACCCTAATTCCATCACCGAAAACTATGTGGCCCAAGAATGCCACAGACTCAAGCCAAAACTCACATTCTGAGATGGCTAGCATATCTTCTTCATTCCTTGAATAGATTAGTATGTCATCAATAAAGACAATAACAAACATATATAAATAAGGTTTGAATATTCTATTCATAAGGTCCATGAATGTTGCAGGTGCATTGGTCAAGGCAAAGGACATGACTAGGAATTCACAATGACCATAACGGGTCCTGAATGTTGTCTTTGGAATATCACATTCCCTTACTATCAACTGATGGTAGCCAAATTTGAGGTCTATCTTAGAAAAATAAGAAGCACACTAAAGTTGATCGAAAAGATCATCAATTCTTGGAAGAGAATACTTATTCTTGATGGTAACCTTGTTCAACTGGCGGTAATCTATACACATCCTAAGGGAACCATCTTTCTTTCTTACAAATAAGACCAGAGCACCCTAAGGTGAGACACTTGGTCGAATGAAACCTTTATCTAGGAGATCTTTCAACTGCTCCTTCAACTCTTTTAACTCTGTTGGTGCCATTCTATACGGTGGAATAGATATAGGACGAGTATCTAGAAGGAGGTCTATACCGAAGTCTATCTCTCTCTCAGGAGGGACTTCGGAAAGATCGTTTGGAAAAGCTTTTGGAAACTCTCTTACTACTGAAACTGATTGAATAAGAGGTATCTCAAAACTAGAGCCATTAACTCGGACTAAGATAGACACACTTCTTAGAAACTAACTTCCTTTCCTTAAGGTACGAAATGAAACCACCCTTAGGCACTGTTGAACTGCTTTTCCACTCTAAGACTGGCTCATTAGGAAATTGGAACTTGACAACTTGAGTTCTACAATCAACTGAGGCATAACAGGCATGAAGCCAGTCGATACCAAGAATGACATCAAAATCTACCATGTCTAACTCACTAGATCAACCATGGTACTCTTGTGATTGACGGAAATGAAACAATCACGGTAGACTCTTTCTGCTAGAATAGACTCACCATCAGGTGTAAAAACACTGAAGGGCTCAAAGAACATCAAAACTGAAGACTTGGATCATACCAATGACAATATCTACCGAATCCTCTTGCTATCGGTGACTAGCGATATCATAATTATGGTTTCCTTCTCTGCCTGCCTTTGAAGTAGCTCATCTAGATGCAACTCTATCTGGTGGAGCAACTGAAGAAGATTGGGCTCTATTGCCCCCATTACCATTACTCTGTCTGCTCATAGGACACTCACTAATAAAATGACCGTTCTAGCCACACTTGAAGCAACCAGTGGAGTGATCAAGACACATCTCGGAGTTGTTCCTACCACACTTAGCACATGCAGGAGTCTTAGTACCCCCTTGTGCTTTACTACCTTGCGAATGCACAGGTCTAGTTCTGAAGTTCTGAGAATTCTGACTATTGTACTCATATTTGTTCTTGGTGCAGGTGCACTAGCAGATGATGGAGCAGGTCCTTTCTACTTATGTTGGAAAGAAGACCCGTTCACATTACTCTTTTGCTGCCCGGATTCATTCCCTGATGTCTTAGTCCTCTTATTCTCAAACTCCTCTCTATCCTTCAGTTGGTTCTTATCAACTTGTTGCACCTGGATCATCAGCCTTGCTATGCACATGTAACCTATTAGCATGGCTGCCTTACTTTCCTTACTTGACAGACGAGTCAACCCAACAACAAATAAAATCATCCTGCTCCTCATGTCGGCAACTATCTCTTAGCTCACGGGGAAAGAATTGCCCCATGAAAGCACTCTCAAAACAGCCCAACTCACAATCTGTTACGTGCAAGCACGAGTTAGAAAAAACTTTTTAGAGATAAAACTCTAACGCATGAAATGAGTGAAGGAATTTCCTAAATGTTGCATCCTCCTAATTATAGATGTGGCGTGCTTCACACCGATAACTAGGACTCTACAGAGATGATTTCATAGACTCCGTAGGACTCCTGAACTCTGTGCTCTGATACCATGTTATTCATGCCCCGAGCCTACACCCCAAACGTTGCTGGTACTCGAGCACCATTGTTGGCCCCAAGAGAACCCTTGGCCTGACTTACTTACTCAGCGAAAGACTTAAAACATCATAAATAACCTCAAATAAAAAACTTATGAAAAAAATATCTTAGAATGTCTTCAAAAGAAAGCATTCAAACTAGCCAAAATGGCTACTCAAGTCTCATAACAAAACATCTGAAATACAAAGCTAAAAGACTCATAACTAACTGTTTGACTATCTATCAAGCCTCTAAAACAACTGAGATGGATTTTGGTACAAACCCCATAATATCCTAATGAACTGATAATAAAACTGAAAGCAATAAAAAGGAGTCCTCAGGAATGCAAGGAGGTTCACCAACTGACTCTGGGGTGCTCAACTGGATCAACGGTGCGCTGGATGCCGATCCTAGTTACCTGTATCTGCATCATAAGATAATGCAGGCCAACTGGCATCAGTACATTGAATGTACGAGTATGCGAGTTGGAATGCTAAACACAACATAGGCTTGAAATAACTCTGAAGAACATACCTGGCTCAACTCAACTCAACATAACTGAACTCATTTCAATATAAATTAGTTTAAAAGCAAGTACAATCTAAGGAAAAGTTGTTTAAAACATGATGTCAACTCTGTGTATTTAGAAATACAATGATAACCCTGTACGTATGCAAAGATACAATATGAACTCTGTTTGTATATAAAAATACAAAATACTACTGTGGGAGTTTCTCTAACTGACAACCATCACTTAAGATCTATAGTGATGATACATAATTTTACCTCACGCTGCCAAGGACCGTCCTATACCTTGCCGAGGGTATAGAACCTAACTCACTAAATGGATCCACTAGTCTATGTTAAAAGGCACTAAATGAATCATCTAAAAAGTATGACACTCTTTTACCCATGGTGGCTACATGGTTTTTTGGGGCTGTGAGTTCTCTGAACTCTCCCCCATATCGGTGCTCAATACTACTCCCAAAAATATAATATTAGCTCTTATGTTTAAAAACATACTTCTTTATGTGATTTGAGATTAGTGCTCAAAAACATAGCTCAAAGGCTATCTTAGAAATCAAAGTTTCCTCTCTTGCTTTATTTAGAAAGCAATTACTCTTTTCTGAAAACTAGCCCGAAGTCTTTGGAAATCGAGGTTTCCTTTCATGTTTAAATGTGGAAACATTTTAAACCCTTTGGGAATAGATAGTCACCTAATACTTTTGAAGAAATGAACTTCTATCTTTACTCTTTACTCAACTTGAACTTTAAGTCTTAAAACAAAGTTAAAAGCATTTGCAAAAGACATGTTGAAAAGACTCTAAGAACTTCCTAGACTTGGCTCTTGACTTTCCGTGAATTTGAATTTATGGATTCAAGGTTATGATTCATGTTTTTGGATGAATTCTAGATGTTTAGAAGTCATTTAGAGTAGTTAGAATCAATGGAAAGTGTTAGTACACTTTTGAAGGACTTAAATAGGCTAAACGACGAAAACTGGTGAAAAGCGATGATTTGGGCGTATCCCGGGCGCGCCGCTCCAGCCCCAACTTACTGGGGCTCAAATCTGGCGCACTACTGGCGCACCGCGCCATCCCCTTGGGCGCTACGGGGGCGCGTCGCGCCAGCCTCCTTTCAAGCAAAATTCTGATGAATTTTTGATCTCGTTTTCTGATCCTAAATCGATTTAATCTGATTCTTTTTCTTAAATTCACTTTAGATTCATGTACCCAAATCATATACATAAAATCTAACCCAAACAACTCAAGCAAAGAACACTTTAACATCAAGAAACTCCTTAATCTCACCTCATATTCAAGAACGAAATAAATTCAAGAACAACAATCAAGAACACAAAATTCTCAGTCTTTTTAGGACGAAAACACGCTGAATTAAACATGCTTGGTGCATGGGTGAACTAACACAATGCTATGTGATCTCACATACCTTTTAGATATCACCCTCGACGAAATCCACAAGCAAACCTCGAAGAAATCGACGAATCTTGAACGTTCTTCTCCTTTCTCCTCTTTTCTCCTTTTCTCCAAGCCCTAGCGTAAAGTTCACTTTTCTAAACTGACTAAAATCTGAAATTACCCGAACTAGACTCCTAAAAATAAATTAGAATAATTAGGTAAGGAAAAGACTAAATTACCCTTCCAAAATCCGGATTAGACTTTCCTTAATCCGACAGCCCAACTTCCAAAGGGCATAACTTACTCATACGAACTCAGAATTGCACAAACTCGGCAGCGTTGGAAAGATAATTCCAAGAGTTTTCTAACCATATCTGGAAGTACACCTAAATCATCATGAGCTAGGAGTTATGGCCGTTTGAAGTTGAACAAATCTCAACTTTTCCTAACTTAAACAAATTTCCAGATTTTCATTCTTTCCAAAAATGACTATTTCCAATTATTAGCTTCATCCTTGTTATTTCAAATTGCGAGATGTTACATTATCCATATGAACACAAGTCACATTTTCTTCAAGAAATGGACTATAACTATTTGTACATGCTCCACAAGTTTTTATCAGAAATTCATTGTCATGCTTTGACATTATCAAATTTACGTGACTCACCTTAACATCACTTTAAGATGTCAAATGTGCCAAATGTACTACCACTTTGTATTCCTTTACCTTGATAGAGCATTTACAAAATGTTTCAAATTGGGTTGCATAAACAACAATGTGCACAATATCTTTTCATCCCACTTTGATGGATAAAAACTACCTTCACATTTGAAGGACCATCTTAAGAAAAATGTGCCAAATAACCTTTCATACAACTTTTATGGACAAAATTACCTTCACATTTGAAGGACCATCTTAAGAACCCATGATGTTCTTCTTTTTAATTACAACAATGATGATCATTAACATTTTACCATACTCATATTCATACATTCAACCACTTGTCATTTTTCAGACATATTATGCACTACTACCACATTCACATAAATGAATGGAGCAAATTAATGGGACAAATTCCATGACTTTCAGTCAAAAGTATACAACTTTGTGTTAGTCATCATCATATAATCACTATAGTGCTTTAGGACTTAAACCCAATGTCTTACCCATATAAAGATGCCTTTGGTCATGAATCAATGAGACTTGAACGCAACTTCTTATTATCATGGTGCATCGAGACTTTAACTCGATGTCTTACCAACTTGGTGCAGTGAAACCTGAATTCACTGTCTTACCCTCAACCAATGTCTTAATAAACCAAATGTATTACAAAAAATAAATATTGAATACCATAAATATAATATGAATTTGACTTAAAATTAGATAAAAATGAACAAAACTAATAAATTAAAACATTTTAATAGTCCCTCACAATATTGTTATGAAGATTATCATAATTTACTAACCATTTTAAATAACCACAAATGAGATTTGTTAGTACAAATAATATATAGGGTATGAAGTATGCCTTGCAGCCAAAGAATTACTAGGATAATTCATAAAAATCATGAAATATCTACTATTGATTCTTGACGGAGAATGAGCAACTCGTGTTGATAACGTGTTATAAAAATTAAGAACTATATAAAGATGAAGGAAAGAAGAATATAAGACAAGAGATATAGAAGATGAAAACAATAGAAATATAGAGACAAGATATTAGAGTATTTCTTTTTCTTCAAAGTATTCAAGTATATACAATATGAACCCTTATGCCTCTATTTATAGTGTAACATAGAGGCATACAAAAAGTTAGTCATAAACATGACATTAACATGAATATAATGGGGGAGGTTATGAAAGTGAAAGGTTATAAGAATAAAGGTTATAAAGGTGGAGGTTATGGAGGTTATGATTATCTTCATAATTGAGGAAAGTAATGGAGTAACTTCTTGATGTAGTGGACATCCACAATATATTATTTTATAACATCTCCATATTTTTGAAATTATAGTGCATGATTGGTACTTTTTATATCAATTCTTACTTTAGAGAATTTTTTGGTCATTGATTCATCAAATATGAATAATGCAAATTTTTCTTCTCCTTCATTTTTAATACATTCTCGTGTATTACTTCGATGTCCTTTATGCAGTGGAGCATGTCGTACTCATATGGAATTCAAGAATCATGTAGGAACTACTCATCCATCAAAGCCTGAGTGAAATATCATCCTACGTTCTCATGTATATACATCTAGTATTTTCTTGATGGAAAATTTTTCATCAGCACAACTTGTGGCCCCACAACATGTAAGCTTACAAAATGTTATCCTACCTTCTCCAATATATGCATCTGGCACATTTTATCAAGAAAATCCATCACCATCTCAACATGCGGCCCTAGCACATGCGAGTTCGCAAAATGCCATCCTACATTTTCCTATATTTGCATCAAATAATTTTTTTTTCAAAAAATTTGTCATCAACTCAACCTTCGACCCCACAACACGTGAGTTCGCGAAGAAATGATGGTGTGGTTATCTTGTCAATATCATCATCGAATTATAACCACCCGATAAGAAATGACAGAACATCAACAATCAATAGACAACAAATGGCAAGAAGAAATAATGTTGTACCGGTAAGCAGGGGCAGAGCACCGCCAATGAATATGGTACAAATGGAAAGAAGTAACAGAGTTGGAGGTTCAAATTCAACATTTACAAATTCATATGAGACTATTGTTTATGGTACAAGATAATTTATAAATTAATTGGATATTCCTATTTCACCAAATTCACATGAACTAGTTAACTTAGTTGAAGAACAAAATGATTTGGAATCAAACTTGAGGCTTTAACTAGTACAAAATTTATGTGGATCTTCTTTGTAAAGGGGTGTCTAAAAATGTGCTAAGTTTGAATTTTTTTTAAAAATTTTATTTTCCGTATGTTTGTATGATAGAAGGGTATCTAAAAGTGTGAGTCTGTTGCTTTATTTTATTTTATTGTTGGTCAGTCATGGTCGTGGTCTAAAATCATATTCTGATTGGAGTCTATTGTTTTTCATCAAATATATGTGTTGATTTAAATTATCTAAATCCATCTATTTATTCAAAAATAAATAATTGCATATGTTATTACTGAGCAACTATATCAACTTTCGTCTACGAAATTATATATGGCACGTCATGGGCGCTTTTCACCTTGTTATTTTAAATTAATTCCCCTACCCCAACCCCCATTCAAAAAAATTTATTGAAAATCTTTGTTTTTCTCATTTTTTTTATCT
Organism: Solanum sparsipilum; assembly: GCA_029582215.1. Lineage (NCBI taxonomy): Eukaryota > Viridiplantae > Streptophyta > Magnoliopsida > Solanales > Solanaceae > Solanum > Solanum sparsipilum. The sequence goes on along the minus strand of JAKRZT010028041.1, from coordinate 24,217 downwards.
TCTAAAATCTAATTAAAGTTGAAGATAGTTAATTTAGTAGGATCCAATTTCTGCATCAGTCTTCAACAATAAAGTCATAACTATTTTCAAAAAGAGAGCAGACAGTTTTAATTCATTAATAGAACAAAAATCATTCGCAGTACAATCAAAGTTTGTTAGAATGATCATTCATTATATCAAAATTTTATTACAATGGCATGCTTTTTTTCTCTATAATCATTTTTTCATGTTATATTTATTTCTCTGGACATCATTTCCTTTTTTTGTTCCCCTTTTTATGTTTGTACATGGAAGCTGATTTTTAACTCTATTATCATAAATGCATGTTAGGTTTGTGTTTTAAGCGATTTCGATTATCTTTGGTTTTTCACTATAGCTCCCAGCGAAATTAACGTTTTCAAACAACCCCAAAATGAAAAACAAAATAGGGTAGGGATATTATCCTGTTCTCCCCCCTATAGGATCATGTATGCCATTTTAGCGACTCCCTCTATGGAGAAAAATTCCCCCCATAGTGGGATCACAGCAGCGAATTGGCCTCGCCATGGCGGTCTAGATGATGGTAGCACAGAAATTGCAAATTAATGCAACTTCCTCTCATTTCACATTCCCATTTATCAAAGATAAACCTTGAAATCGCATTGTAATCTTAAATATAACCTCAAGACTAACCCCAACAATGTATAATTAAAAACATCACACCAATTAACTTAAAACCAATCATGAATGACACTAGAAAATTGTTCATCACATCACATTCCCGCTATCATACCAAACTAGCCCTCATGGCTCTCAACCAATCCTGACTGTCCTGAAATTGGAGTTTTTTTGTCAGGACCCGAGCCTACACCCTAGATGTGGCCAACACTCGAGAACCATTGTTAATCACCAAGCAAACCCTCATCCTGGCTAACTACAAGAAGAAGAATAATAAGCATACAAAAGCTTAAAGACTAAAATAAATTCAATAAACTCATCTTTAAAATAATCTGAAAAGTGCTCAATAGAAAACTCAGAGTTAGTAAAAACAACTCAAAGAAGGTACATACTGAAAATTACTCAACTTTGTCTATCTATGAAGCCTCTACTATTACAGAAGGATATCGGGACAAGACCCACGTCATCTCAAATCTACTAAATGTAAGATAAAGGTGAAGTCCTCCAGAATGTAAGAAGGCTCACCAAAACTGACTGGAATATCCCATGACCTCAACGAAACGTCTGCTGATGATCCTGAATACCTGTACGTGCATCATGAAATGATGCAGGCCAAATGGATCAGTACATGGAATGTGCGAGCATGTAAGGAAAATTCTAAAGCATAAACATAAGCTTGAACTGGTGGAAAAGAAACATACTTACCTCTTCTCAACTCAACTCTACTCAAAGAAATATAGTTCAACTCAACTCAAAGAAACATAGTTCAACTCAACTCAAAGAAAATATGACTCAACTCAATGATAAGATATTCAACTAGTGAAATAAGGCTCAATTCAATAATAATATATTCATGTAACTCCTTGCTAAGTGAAAGAGATAGAATTAGAAAGAGCCATTTTTGGAAAGAATGAAAAAATTGGAAATTTGTTTAAGTTATGTTAAGTTTGAGTTTTAGGTCAACTTCAAATGACCATAACTCCTACCTTAGAATGAGTTAGGTGTGCTACAATATTTAGGAATGATATTTTAATTATCTTTCCAATGCTAGTGAGTTTGCTGAATTTCTAGTTCATATGAAGAAGATATACCCATTTGAAGTCCGGTTGTTTAGATAAGTAAAGTCTAAATTGGATTTTAGAAGGGTATTATAGTCTTTACCTTACCTAATTAATTTATTTCATTTTTAGTGAATTAATTAGGGTAAAAATTGAATTTATTCATTTTGCACAATTGAAAATTCACGTTAGGACTTTAGGAAGAAGAACTCAAGGGAGAAGAGAAGAGGAAAGTTAAGATTCGTTGTCTTCGTAAGGAATTGATTGCGGATTTCGTCAAAGATTTGATCCTATGAGGTATGTGAGACTTTCATAATGTTGGGTTCGTTCACCCACGTGCCAAACATGTTTATTTCAGCGTGAATTCGTCCTAAAAAGTTTGGAAGTTTCAATGTTCTTGATGGGTGTTCTTGAATTGCTTTCGTTCTTGAATTTGGATTGAAGTTGAGGAGTTCTTGACAGTTTAATGTTGATTATTAGAGTTATTTTGAATTAGATTCTTGTGTATATGTTTTGGGTGCCTGAATTTAAAGAGATATTAAGAAACAAAATCAAAATTAAGGTTAGAAAACGACAAGAAAAGTTTGTCAGTTTTGCCTGGGGCAATGCTGGGGTGATGCGCCCCCGTTGCGCTAGGAAGGCTGGGGCAACGCGCCCCCGTTGCACTATGAAGGCTGGGGCGACGCGCCAGCAGTGCGCTAGAAATGAGCCCCAGTAACTTAGGGGTTGGCGCGGCGCACCACGAAGGCGCCTGGGTCGTCTGCCCCCACCTATTTATCGTCGTTTAGCCCGTTAAGTCCTTCTAAAGTGTACTAACACTTCCTATTGATTCTAACTACTCTAAATGACTTCTAAAAACCTAGAAATCATACATAAACTTGAATCATAACCTTGAATCCATAAATTCAAATTGAAGAAAAGTTAAAAGCCAGGTCTAGAAAGTTCATAGAGTCTTTTACAAATGTTTAATCTTGTTTTAAGATTTGAGTTTTGAGTTAAGTAAGAGTAAAAAGTGAAGTTCATTTCTTCAAAAAGAGTATATGAGAACTAAGTATTCCCAAAGAGTAAATGTTTTCAAATTTAAATAAGAGAGGAAACATTGATTTCCAAGAGAGCTTTTGAGTTACTTTTTGAGTAATTATCTCAAACCACAAAAACATATTTTGTTTTTAAACATATGAGCTGAGTATTTTGGGAGCAGTATTGAGCACTGATGTGGGGACGAGTTCATAACAACTCAATATCTCCATAAACCATGTAGCCATCGTGGGTAGAAAGGGTGATACTTTTTAGATGATTCCTTAGTGATTTTTAGCATAGACTAGTGGATCCACTTAGTTGAGGCGTTCTATATCCCAAAATTTATAGGACAGTTCTGGCAATGTAGGCGAGACGTCTTATCATCACATAGCTCATAGTGATGGTTGTCGATTAGAGAATCTCCCAAATAGAGTTTATTTTGTATTTTTACATACAAACTGATTTATACTGTATGTTTCAATACATTGAGTTGTTATCTACTATTTTAAACGCTTTACCTTATACACATTCTTGTTATTGCTTTTATATTGAAATGAGTTGAGATTGAGTTGAGTTGAGACGTGGTAAGTTGTTTCTTTAGTTCCAGTTTAAACTTCTGTCATGTGTTAGATTTACCCTCGCATGATCGTACATTCCATGTACTGACGCCATTTGACCTGCATCTTTTATGATGCATATACAGTTAACCGAGATCAGCAATCAACGCTTTATTGGTTTGTTGATTCAGTTGAGTTCCAAAGTTGTTTGGTGAGCCTCCTTGCTTCCAAAGGATCCCTTATTTCTATCCAGTTATTTCAGTTTGTTAGGACTATCAGGGGTCTTGTTCCGATATCCCTCATAGTATGAGAGGCATCATAGATAGATAGACCCTAGTGCATGAGTCTTTTCATTTTCAGTTCTTTATGTTGAGACTTGAGTTTCCTCTTTGGCTAGTTGAAAGTTTTATTTCTAAAATATTTTGAGTATTTCTTTGAGACATTGAATAAAGTTGAACTTTTGAGTTCATCTTATGTATGAGTTAATTTTCCGTTAAGAGTTCAGTCAGGCCAAGGGTTCGCTTGGGCCAACAATGGTTCTCGAGTGCCCGTTGCGCCCAGGGTATAGGCTCGTTGTGTTGTAAACTTTGAATTAGAGCATAGATTTCAAGAGTCCTAGAGTGTCTATGAACCTGTGTCTGTAGAGTCCTAGTTATCGATATGAAGTACTCCACATCTTTAATTAGGAGGCTGCGATATTTAGGAACTATCTCACTTCTTTCATATTCTTTTCATGCAATAGATTTCATCTCTATAAAGTTTCTTTCTAACTCATGCTTGCGTGTATCTTTAAGATCATTCCTCTATGAAGAGCTGTCCTAGGTCGTCCTAGTAGGAGGAATGTCGATCCAGAATATCAAGGGGTACCCAATGCACCAGAAGTGAAACCCCAAGGATAGGTCACTAATGGTGAGTTTTGGGATGCTATACTGATGTTGAGTCAAGTGGTGGCTAATAAAACTGGTCAGCAGAGAGGGGATCGATAAGATGTGGCTGATACATCCAGAATCCATGAGTTCTTAGGGATGAATCCTCCAGATTTCACCGATTCAAGTTTCACTGAGGATCCGGAAAACTTTGTGGAAGAGTTGCATAAGGTGTTTGAGGTTATGCATGTTGTTGATGCTGAGCGAGTGGAACTAGCTGCATACCAACTGAAGAAGAGTAGAGTTGAAGGTGCACCAATTGTGAGCTGGGCTGAGTTTGAAGGTGGCTTCATGGGGCGTTTCTTTCCCCATGATCTAAGAGAGGCAAAAGTAAGAGAATTCATCACTCTTAAGTAGGAATCTATGAGTGTGCATGAGTATAGCCTTAAGTTCACTCAATTGTCCCGCTATGCTCCGTAGATGGTTGTTGATATGAGGAGCAGGATGAGTTTGTTTATTTTTGGGTTGTCTCATCTGTCAAGTAAAGAGGGTAAGACAACTATGTTGATAGGAGACATGGACATAGCAAGCCTTATGATCCATGTGTTGCGGGTGGAGAAAGATAAGCTCAGAGATAAAGAAGAGTTCTGAAACAAGAAAGCTAAGACAACTGGGAACGATTCTAGACAACATAAGAGTAATGCAAACCGACTGCCTTTCCAACAAAACCAAAATGGACCTGCTCCATCATCTTCTAGTGCACCTGTACCAATGAGCATATGTGAGTTCAAGAATCAGAATTCACAGAATTTCAGAGCCAAACCTGCACAGTCTCAGGGTAGTGTAGCATAAGGAGGTAATGTGACTCATGCATGTGCTAAGTGTTGTAGGAACCACTCAGGAGTGTGTCACGATGGGTCCACTGGTTGCTTCAAGTGTGGTCAGAATTGTCACTGATAAGTCCAAACTTTCAATTAAGAAGTATAAACCGTCGAAGTCAAGTTATAGAACTCAACGTGAGTTGAGGTCGATCCCATAGAGAATTTCTTTATAGAAATAGTTTCACTGTCGCATATATCCAAATGTTATTAATATTTTATAAAGAAAGTACTGGCGAAATGTAAAATGGGTTTTGATTGTAAAGTTTAGGTAACCAATATTGGTAAAATCATTAGATTAACACAATCAACAGAATATTAACTCCAAGGTTGTGATGATTAAGAAATGAAACTAGGGTTGTGTTTCCTATGACGTTAGATCTAGTGTTGATTCATGAACAAGTTTTAGGCAATTCATTCTTTCTAAATTACAGACGAGTTAGGTGTATCTAACACTTCTTAGTCTTATTAGATAACTTTCAACTCAAATCCTCTCGGTATTAGAGTGTGAATCAATTTTACCCTCGCATAGTCTAGTGTCAAAGTCCTTATCTCTGGACCTCAAACTTTCACTCTAATTGAATAGTTTAACTCAACTTTATCCTAAGTATCAATTTTCTCTCGAACAATTGATAGAGACATGCAAGTTCTAAAGCGTGCACTCATTAGAAAGAACGAGTAACGAAAGTTGTGTTAAATTCTGTAAATATGAATCACATTGTACTCATTTTATGAATCTAAATTCATATTTTAGTCATAGTTCCCACAACCCTAGTTGTGGTGTTTAGACACTCATGTCTTCAAGTAAATGAAAAAAGATATGTAATATATGCATTAGAAGGAATCACTTACGAAGATTTGCAAATTCAACGAACACTTGATATTCAGAAAACCAAAATCAAACTTCAAATCTTGATTCAATGTTAATCGATAAAATACAAAGTAGAGAATATTTAGAAAGTAGTCGATCGTTCCAGATACGATGAGATAATTAAAAAATTAACCTAATTAATTCAAATAGTCTGTCTAAAAGGAGTCCTACTCGAAGTAGGACTGAAATGTCGAGTAGCTTCACGGACAACCTGACGGACTGTGAGAGCTTCACGGTTTGTGAAGCCTGCTGTGGACTATACTTAGCCCACTAAAATGTGAATCTTCGAGGCCTTTTTGTGTAAATCCACCATGATCACCATCACAGACTGTTGTGGGGTCCAAGGCCCGTAAGGCCTTCTGTCGTCTTTACTTGGTCCACCAAAATATAGCTCATCAAGGCCTTCTCACTAGAAATCCACCACGATCACCATCACATACTATTGTGAGGACCAAGGCCCGTGAGGTCTTCCGTGGTCTTTACTTGGTCAACCAAAGTATAACTCTTCAAGGCCTTCCCACTAGTTCGATTTCACGAGCCACAACACAAGCCATTATGATCACTATGACCTGTATGGGCGTCCGTGATCTTTACTTGGTTTAAATCAACCTACACTCTACAAAGCCTGCGTACTGGAACTTCTTCACGATCTTCGGGACAGACTGTGAAAGAGACCACAACCCGTCTTGGGCTCTGTGGTTCTTGTTCCAGACTGAATTTTCTTCTTTTCTTTTTCATATTCCACGTCCTTATTTTTACCTGTACAGAAATCACCAAGCATATCATATCCATATAAATACACTTGATTCTAGCAATAATCCTTAGTTTTGAGCATCAAATGTGCCAAGATCTCACTGCACATCAGTCACTTCATGAGAAAGTGCCCAAAGAATAGGAAAGGTATTAGTAATGGGGTAAATAGAGCCTAATCTTCTTTAGTGGCTCTGCCAGACAAAACTACACCTAGAGGAGCTACTTCAGGGACAGGTGGAGGAGCAAACAGTCTAAATGCTCTCACGAGTCACCAAGAACAAGAGAATTTGCTAGATGTTGTCACTGTACGATCAAAGTCTTTTCTTTTGATGTATTTTCATTGCTAGATCCAGGTGTGAGTTTATATTTTGTGACTACTTATATAACTACTTCTTGAGCCCTTCAGTGTTTCTACACCTATCGGTGAGTCTATTCTAGCTGAGAGATTATCGTGATTGTACCATTTTTGTCAATCACAAGGAAACCATGGCTGACCTAGTCTAGTTAGACATGGTATATTTTTGATGTAATTCTAGGTATGGACTGACTTCATGCTTGTTATGCCTTAGTTGATTGTAGAACTCGATTGTAGAACTCGAGTAGTTAAGTTCTAGTTTCCTAATTCGCCAGTCATAGAGTGGAGGAGTAATTCAGTTGTGCCTAAGGGCTATTGTATTTCATACCTTAAGGTGAGAAAGTTAGTTTACAAGGGGTTTATTTATCACTTATTCCGAGGGAGGATACACTTCAAGATAGGATCATAGAGGAAGATCATATCTCTATATATTCTATCTATCTGGGTTCCACAAATATGTATCGTGACTTGAGAAAAGTCTATTGGTGGAGTAGTATGAAGATGGGTATTGCAGAGTTTGTTGCTAAGTTCCCAAATTATCAACGAGGAGCACTAGAGGCCCGCTGATATGGCTCAGAACATAGACCTTCCGGAATGGAAGTGAGAGATTATCAATATTGATTTATTATTGGTTTACCGCATTCTCTCAGGCAGCATGATTCGATTTGGGTGATTGTAGATCAAATGACTAAATCATCCCATTTCTTGATGGTAAACACTACTTTTACAGAAGAGGATTATGCCAAGTTATATATTCAAGATATAGTCAGACTTAATAAAGTTCCTGTGTCAATTATTTCAGGTAGAGGTGCGCAATTCACCGCACAATTTTTGAAGTCTTTCCATAAATATGTTGAGTGCCTGTGGGATTGATTTCAAGGGTAATTGGGATGATCACTTGCCTCTCATATTTGATTTTGCTTACAACAACAGTTATCATTCTAGCATCCAAATGACTCTCTGTGAGGCTCTTTATGGGAGAAGATGTAGATCTCCTATTGGATGGTTTGAGGTTGGTGAGGCTGGGTAATTGATAGGACTAAACTTGGTTCATCAATCTATGCAAAAGATGAAGACTATTCAAGAAACGTTGAAAACAATGCAGAGTCGTCAGAAATCCTATACAGATGTTAGGAGAAGAGACTTAGAGTTTGAGATAGATGATTGGGTTCATTTTAAGGTTTCACCCATGGAGGGTGTTATGAGATTTGGTAAGAAAGGGAAGCTTAGTCCCCGGTATATTAGTTCCTACAGGATATCCAAGAGGATTGGCAATGTAGCCTATGAGTTGGAGCTACTGCCAGAGTTAGCATTAGACCATTCGGTATATCACATTTTTATGTTGAAGAATTTTATGGGCGATCCTTCACTTATAATACTGACTGAAAATATTGGAATTAAGGATAGATTGTCAGACAAGCAGATTCCCGTTCAAATTTTAGATCGTCAGGCTCGCAAGTTGAGGACCAAAGAAGTAGCATCAGACAAGGTCTTATGGAGGAATCAATTTTTTGAGGAAGCTACTTGGGAGGCCGAGGATGTCACGCCTTGAGCTACCCTTGAGACACGGACACGGGACCTAGGATCACAACTGACCCCAAGCTAACCTTGCTGGCATGACATGGGCATACTAAGAATAATAATCGATGAGGAAGCTAATCATAAATAAATCTGAAATGATGGGGGAAATACCCATATACTACAACTGAATATAGAATCTAAGAGTTTAATACAAAAGAAACATCAAGCTCAAATACTAAGCTAAATCTAACTATATCTGAAAATAGCCTCTAACTGACTAGAAGTGTTGGGACATGCCCCAACTAAGTCTAGCAAAACTGAAACTAAAAGACTGAAATAATGAAAAGATAACATGTCACTAGTCCTCGAAGAATGAGAACTCACCACTGATATTGCTGAATTGATAATCGGGAAGTGATGTAAGTGTGATCTTGATGCTGAGAACCTAAACCTACATCACGAGAAGATGTAGCGCACATATGCGTCAGTACTTGAAAGGTACTGAGCATGCAGGATAGAGTAAAGTTGAAATAACATATAACTGAACAAAGCAATAAAGCAATGAAATAATCTGAACATGATATAGAAGCTGAAATACTGAACATGACTAATCTAAATGTTATGACCAAGTTTTAACATGATGAGACTAAATACTGAAACATAGTCAATGCAATGGAGTCTGACTGAACTGTGGCAGCTACTAATAACCGATAATAAAACTACATGAGCTAAATGTGGAGTCCGATGTATACGCCCCATCGAGAGGACCCAATATACCTTGCCATAGGTATATAGGCATGCTGGCGTGATCAATAAAATGATGCCCACGGATGGGACTTACAACCTACGTGGCTAGCAGTTCTGCGACTATTTGGGTAAGCTGAACCCTAGTCCAACTCGGTATTATGCTACTCCCAATGGATTAAGTAATTAATACATTATGAATGAATTTCAGTAAGTTACAGGATAGCTCAAACTGAACATGCAAACTGAGAATGCAACCATAAAACTGATATTGATGCATTAATATCTGAGGCATATATAACTGAATAACTGAAATATCTGACCTAGCATGTGCATTTCAAGAACAAAAGAAATACATAGCTAGGGTTATGGAATTCATGCAATAAACTGAATATTAACATACTAATCTGATTTGGATCATTCTAACAGCTAAGAATCCAACAATTCTAACATTCAAGAAACCCCAGGTTTAGTTATAATACGGGAATCAAGAAATTGACAGAAAACTAGAGACCTGATGGGTGAAAGGAACCTACTAGTGAAATCCCACATACCTGGTGACGAATTTCACGAAGAAATTCTTAAATTTCTCGGCTGGAACTGTAGAAAACTTTGTGCGTTCTTGGAGCTAGGGCTGGTCGACTTTTTCTTCTCTATTGCTTCTAATTTTCAAGGTTTTGATTAATGATTTGACTTAGGTAAGTTCTAGTTATGTTTTTAGCCTTAAACTGACTAAAACCTCATAATTTAGGGTCTAAACGACATAGCTTAGGGGTCCAACGAAATTGGAAAAGACCAAAACACCCCTTACTTAACTGCTGTCGGAGTGACCGACGGACGGGACTTACGGGCCCTAGGTCAACCTACGGTCTATAGATTGGGGTCGTAGGTCAAGTTTGCCCGATAAGGCTTCACTAAAACGAGCATAATTTTTACTCAAAGATTGCATTTTAGCAAACTCCATAGCATTGGAAAGAGGATTCAATTATCTATCATATCATAGGTCATAGGACACGTAATTACATTTGTTCTGGGAGAGATCACCATTTTAAGTTGACTCAATCAGCAATTCCCCCCTGACTGGCTGTTAGCCTTCACCAACGATCAGACCTATGGACCGTGGATCAAACGATGGTCCGTGCTGGTCGACCGTCATTTTCATCAAAGGCTGGATAAAAAGGGGCCTCAATCCATGGACCGTGGTCTAGCCTACGGACCGTAGCTCTGACCGTGGGTCGAGACGTATCCAATTATCTGAGCTGGGTTTGGGGAGGGGTTGTAGTGGTGAACCACAGACCCACAACACGGGCCGTGGGTCAGACCACAGTCCATTGGTTGCGACTGTAGGTTGCACCTGAAACTTCTGAAAATCTGAAATCTGGTCTGCTTTCAGATACGGGATGTTACATTATCTCCCCCTTGGGACCATTCGTCCTCGAATGAAGACTAAATTAGCTGATATGGAGGGATAGTGTTTCAAACCCTACCATTAAACACTGGAAAGTTATTTCTGACTGAACTAAGTTCCAAAAACATGCAAATACGCTGAAAATTCAAGTACAAACTGAAGGAACATGATACTAAGACTAAATTTGCGCATGAATGATTGGAAAACTGAAGAGGAACTATTACCTCAAGCTGGAATGCAATCAGAAGGAAAGAGGTGGGGATACTTGTCCTTCTTGGCTACTTCTGCTTCCTAAGTAGCTCCTTCTACGGATTGACTCCTCCACAGAACCTTGATTGAAGTGACTTATTTGTTTCTCAACCTTCGAACCTGACGATCAACGATTTCAACTGGTACCTCTTTAAAAGTGAGACTATCCTTCACAGTCACACTTTCTAAAGGTACAATAGATGTTGGATCACCCACACACTTCTTCAATAGAGAAATGTGAAAAACTGGATACACTGCTGCTAGGTTAGTTGGCAACTCTAACTCATACGCCACTCTACCAATCCTTTTCAAGATCTTGTAAGGGCCTACATATCTAGGACCGAGCTTCCCTTTTTTTTCAAATATCATCACCCCTTTCGTAGGCGACACATACAGAAAAACCCAATCATCAACTTAGAAGTCTAGTTCCCTTCTCCTTACATGTATAAGAATTCTGGCAACTTTGGGCTGTTTTAAGTCTCTCTAATGAGTTGCACTTTCTCCATAGCTTCATGAACTGAATATGGTCCTATCAAGGCTACTTAACCTACTTCAAACAAACCAATAGGAGATCTACATCTACGCTTATACTATGCCTCATAAGGGCCCATCTAAATGCTGGAATGGTAACTATTGTTGTAAGTGAACTCAATAAGAGAGAGGTGATCATCCCAACTACCCTTGAAATCAATCACACAAGCTCTCAACATGTCCTCTAAGGTCTGAATGGTACGCTCTGCCTGACCATCCGTCTATGGATGAAATGTTGTGCTAAGGCTAACCTGAGTACCAAGACCTTTTTGAAACGACTTCCAGCAATGAAATGTAAACTAGGGACCTATATCTGAGATGATAGACAAAAGAATCCCATGAAACCTCACAGTCTCATTAATGTAAAGTTTGGCGTAGTCCTCCGCCGAATCTATAGTCTTGACCGCCAAAAAGCAAGAAGACTTAGTAAATCTATCAACAATCACCCAAATGGAGTCATGATGTCTGCGAGTACGAGGTAAACCTGTGATGAAGACCGTGTTGATCAATTCCCACTTCCAAGTAGAAATGTCAATCTCTTGAGTTATACCTCTTGGTTTTTGATGTTATACCTTGACTTCCTTGCAATTGGGGCACTTAGCCACAAAGTCTGCTATATTTCTTTTCATACCATTCCACCAATAGACTTCCCACAGATCGCGGTACATCTTAGTGGCACCTGGATGAATAGAATATTTGGAGTTATAGGCTTTTGCAAGAATATGTTGTGTCAACTCGCCCACATTAGGAACACATAATCGACCTTTATAGCGAAGCACACCATCTCCCCCTTGGGAGAATACCTCCACTCTCTGTTGATGGATTGCACCCTTTAGCTCTAGGAATATTGGATCACTGTCTTTCTTTTCCTTGACTTCCACTACCAAAAAAGATTCTGACCTATTACACCACCATCTGATATGCTCATAAGACGAACTCCTAGGCGAGCAAGTATGTGAACATACCTTGCTAGCTCCTTTCCTTCTTCCTCAACATGTGCTACACTACCCATAGACAGTCTGCTAAGAGCATCTGCTACTACATTTTCCTTACCAGGATGGTAATGCACAACCGTGCCATAATCCTTGAGGAACTCAAGTCATCTTCTCTGGCGAAGATTCAACTCTATCTGGGTGAACACATACTAAAGGCTCTTATGGTCTGTGAACACATCTACATGAACACCCTACAAGTAGTGCCTCAAAATCTTAAGTGCAAACACAACTGCTGCAAGATTGAAGTCATGAGTCAGATAATTCTTCTTATGCACCTTAAGTTGTCTGGAAGCATAAGCTATAACCTTACCTCGCTGCATCAACACACAACCTAGGCCGACTCTGGATGCCTCACAATAAATGATATAACCATCTGAATTCTCTGGTAGCGTCAAAACATGAGCTATAGTCAATCTAGTTTTCAATTCTGCAAAGCTTTTCTCACAATCCTCTGACCACTGAAACTTGACCATCTTTTTAGTCAACCTAGGCAATGGTGAGGCTATCGATGAAAATCCTTCCACAAATCGTCTGTAATAGCCCGCTAGATCCAAGAAACTTCTGATATCGGTAGCAGAGGTAGGTATGGGCCATTGTTTCACCGCTTCTATCTTCTAGGAATCTACTTCAATTCCTTCACTATACACAATATGCGTACGGAAAGTAACTGATTGTAACCAAAACTCGCACTTGTTAAATTTTGCAAATAACTGGAGATATTTGAGAGTTTATAGAACAACACTCAAATGACTTACGTGTTCTTCTTTATTCCTTGACTAAATGAGGATATCATCAATAAAGAGGATAAGGAACAAGTCTAAGTACTTCTTGTACACTCAGTTCATCAAATCCATGAAAGCTACAGGAGCATTGGTTAGTCCAAATGACATGACTACAAATTCATAATGACCATACCGAATTCTGAAGGTTGTATTTGGAATGTCAGTATCTCTAACTTTTAGTTGATGATAACCCGATCTGAGGTCTATCTTTGAGAAATGACTAGCACCTTGAAGTTGGTCAAACAAGTCATCAATCCTGAGGATGGGATACTTATTCTTGATTGTGACCTTGTTCAACTACCTATAGTCAATGCACATTCTAAGAGAACCATCTTTCTTCTTTACGAACAACACTGGTGCACCTCATGGCGAAATACTAGGTCTGATGAAGCCCTTATCTAGAAGGTTTTTCAACTGCTCTTTTAATTCCTTAAGCTCAGCTAGAGCCATTCTGTAAGGAGGAATAGAGATAGGCTGGGTATCTGGAATGTGATCAATTCCAAAGTCAATTTCCATTTCAAGAGCAACTCCAAGAAGATTTTCTGGAAACATTTCTAGGAGCTCATTGACTACAGGAACTGACTTAAGAAATGGGGTTTCAAAGGTTAAATCCTTAACCCGAACTTAATGATAGAGATAACCCTTAGAGATCATCTTTCTGGCCTTAAGGTATGAAATGAATCAACTCATAGCCACTAAGCTACTACCCTTCCATTCTAGGATTAGCTCGTGTGGAAACTGGAAACGAGCAATCCTATATCTACAATCGACTGAGGCATAACAAGAATGTAACCAATCCACGCCGAGAATGATATCGAAGTCTACCATTTCTAACTCTACAAGTTCTGCTGAGGTGACTTTCTGAGAGACTGTGACAGGGCAATTTTTGTATACCCGTTTAGCTATAACTGGATCACCAACTGGAGTAGAGACAGGGAAAGGTTCTAAGACAGTTTCTAGACTAATACTGAATTGGACTGCAATAAAAGAAGTTACAAAAGAAAGAGTAGCCCCTTGATCTAACAAAGCATAAACATCGATATCAAAGACTCATAATGTACCAGTGACTAGATTAGGAGAATATTCCTAATCCTGGCGAGCCTGAAGAGCATAGAGCATGTTTTGGCGTTGTCCGCTCCATGTACCAGAAGAGTTACCCTGCTGAGTCGGGCGACCTGCTGCTGCTGCTGAAGTTGTAGACTGGGCTCAATTAGCATTGCCTCCTTGACCCTATCTAGAAGGACAAACCTTCAACTTCTAAAAATCTGAAATCTAGTCATCTTTTAGATACGGGGTGTTACATTATCTCCCCCTTGGGACCATTTGTCCTCGAATGAAGAATAAATTAGCTGATATGGAGGGAGAGAGTTTCAAACCCTTCCACTAAACATTGGAAACTGATTTCTGACTGAACTAAGTTCCAAGAACATGCAAATACGCTGAAAATGCAGGTACAAACTGAAGGAACATGATACTGTGACTGAATTTGCGCATGAATGACTGGGAAACTTAAGAGGAACTATTATCTCAAGCTGGAATGCAATTAGAAGGAAAGAGGTGAGGATACTTGGCCTTCATGGCTGCTTCTGCTTCCCAAGTAGCTCCCTCTACAGACTGACTCCTCCACAAAACCTTGATTGAAATGACTTATTTGTTTCTCAACCTTCGAACCTGACGATCAAGGATTTCAACTGGTACCTCTTCATAAGTGAGACTATGCTTTGCAGTCACACTTTCTAAAGGTACAATAGTTGCTGGATCACCCACACAGTTCTTCAATAGCGAAATGTGAAAAACTGGATGCACTGCTACTAGTTCATTTGGCAACTCTAACTCATACACCACTCTACCAATCCTTTTCAAGATCTTGTAAGAGACTACATATCTTGGATTGAGCTTCCCTTTTTTCAAAATATTATCACCCCTTTCCTAGGCGACACTTTCAGAAAAACCCAATCATCAACTTGGAACTCTAGTTCCCTTCTCCTTATATCTATATAAGAATTATGGCGACTCTAGGCTGTTTTAAGTCTATCTCTAATGAGTTGCACTTTCTCCATAGCTTCATGAACTGAATCTGGTCCTATCAAGACTTCTTCACCTACTTCAAACCAACCTACATGAAATCTACATCTACGCTTATACAATGCCTCATAAGGGGCCGTCTAAATGCTGGAATCGTAAATATTGTTGTAAGTGAACTCAATAAGAGAGAGGTGATCATCCCAACTACCCTTGAAATCGATCACACAAGCTCTCAACATGTCCTCTAAGGTCTGAATGGTACGCTATGCCTGACCATCCGTCTGTGGATGAAATGTTGTGCTAAGGTTAACCTGAGTACCAAGACCTTTCTGAAACGACTTCCATCAATGAGAGGTAAACTGAGGACCTCTATCTGATATGATAGAAAAAAGAATCCCATGAAACCTCACAATCTCATTAATGTAAAGCTTGGTGTAGTCCTCTGCCGAATCTGTAGTCTTGACCGCCAAAAAGCGAGAAGACTTAGTAAATCTATCAACAATCACCCAAATGGAGTCATGATGTCTGCGAGTACGAGGTAAAGCTGTGATGAAGTCCATGTTGATCACTTCCCACTTCCAAGTAGGAATATCAATCTCTTGAATCATACCTCCTGGTTTCTAATGTTCTACATTGAATTCCTGGCAATTGGGGCACTTAGCCACAAAGTCTGCTATATCTCTTTTCATACCATTCCATCAATAGACTTCCCACAGATCGTGGTACATCTTAGTGGCACCTGGATGAATAGAATATTTGGAGTTATGGGCTTCTGCAAGAATATGTTGTGTCAACTTGCCCACATTGGGAACACATAATCAACCCTTATAGCGAAGCACACCATCTCCCCCTTAGGAGAATACCTCTAGTCTCTGTTGATGGATTGCACCCTTTAGCTCTAGGAATATTGTATCACTGGCTTGCTTTTCCTTGACCCCCACTACAAAAGATGATTCTGACCAGTTACACTACCATCTGATATGCTCATAAGACGAACTCCTAGGTGAGCTAGTCTGTGAACATCCCTTTCTAGCTCCTTTCTTTCTGTCTCAATATGTGCTACAATACCCATAGATAGTCTGCTAAGGGCATCTGCTACTACAGTTGCCTTATCATGATGGTAATGCACACTTGTGTTATAATCCTTGATGAACTCAAGCAATCTTCTCTGGCAAAGATTCAACTTTTTCTGGGTGAACACTTACTGAAGGCTCTTATGGCCTGTGAACACATCTACATGAACACCACACAAGTAGTGCCTGAAAATGTTAAGTGTATACACCACCACTGCAAGCTCGAGCACATGAGTCGGATAATTCTTCTCATGCACCTTAAGCTGTCTGGAAGCATAAGCTATAACCTTACCTCGCTGCATCAACACACAACCTAGGCCGACTCTGGACGCATCACAATAAATGACATAACCATCTAAATTCTCTGGTAGAGTCAAAACAGGAATTGTAGTCAATCTAGTTTTCAATTCTGCAAAGCTTTTCTCACAATCATTTGACCACTGAAACTTGACCATCTTCTGAGTCAACCTAGTCAATGGTGAGGCTATGGATGAAAATCCTTCCACAAATCGTCTTTAATAGCCCACTAGACCCAAGAAACTTTTGATATCTGTAGCAGAGGTAGGTATGGGCCATTGTTTCACTACTTCTATCTTCTAGAAATCTACTTGAATTCCTTCACTATACATAATATGCCCAAGGAAAGCAACTGATTGTAACCAAAACTCGCACTTGTTAAATTTTGCAAATAACTGGAGATATTTGAGAGTGTGCAGAACAACTCTCAAATGACTCACGTGTTCTTCCTCATTCCTAGACTAAATGAGGATATCATCAATAAAGACGATAACGAACAAGTCTAAGTACTTCTTGAACACTCTCTTCATCAAATCTATGAAAGTTGCAGGAGCATTAGTTAGTCCAAATGACATGACTACCAATTCATAATGACCATACCAAGTTTAGAAGGTTGTATTTTGAATGTCAATATCTCTGACTTTAAGCTGATGATAACCCGATCTGAGGTCTATCTTGGAGAAATGACTAGCACCCTGAAGTTGGTCAAACAAGTCATCAATCCTGGGGATGGGATACTTATTCAGGATTGTGACCTTGTTCAACTGCCTATACTCAATGCACATTCTAAGAGAACCAACTTTCTTCTTTATGAAGAACTCTAATGCACACCATGGCGAAATACTAGGTCTAATGAAGCCCTTATCTAGAAGGTTTTTCAACTGCTCTTTCAATTTCTTAAGCTCAGCTGGAGCCATTCTGTAAGGAGGAATAGAGCTAGGCTGGGTATCTGCAATGAGATCAATTACAAAGTCAATTTCCCTTTCAAGAGCAACTCTAGGAAGATCTTCTAGAAACATTTCTGGGAACTCATTGACTACAGGAACTGACTTAAGAGTTGGGGTTTCAGAGATTGAATCCTTAACCCGAACTAGATGATAGAGATAACCATTATAGATCATCTTTCTGGCCTTAAGGTAAGAAATGAATCAACCTATAGCCACTAAGCTACTACCCTTCCATTCTAGGATTAGCTCGTGTGGAAACAGGAAACGTACAATCCTATATCTACAATCGACTGAGGCATAACAGGAATGTAACCAATCCATGCCGAGAATGATATGGAAATCTACCATTTCTAACTCTATAAGATCTGCTGAGGTGACTTCCTGAGAGCCTGTGACAGGGCAATTTCTGTATACCCGTTTAGCTATAACTGGATCACCAACTAGAATAAAGACAGAGAAAGGTTTTGAAAGAGTTTCTGGACTAATACTGAATTGGACTGCAATGAAAGAAGTTACAAAAGAAAGAGTAGCCCCTTGATCTATCAAAGCATAAACATCGAGATCAAAGACTCGTAACGTACCAGTGACTACATGAGGAGAATCTTCCTAATCCTGGCGAGCCTGAAGAGTATAGAGCCTATTTTGGCGCTGTCCGCCGCCTGTACCAGAAGAGTTACCCTGCTGAGTCGGGCAACCTGCTGGTGCTGCTGAAGTTTTAGACTGGGATCGATTAGCATAGCCTCCTTGACCCTGTTTAGAAGGACAATCCTTCAACTTGTGACCAGAATGTCCACACCCAAAGCGTCCTTCTTTTCTTGCAAGACACTCGCCCGGATGGTTCTTACCATACCTAGGGGAAGTTGGGTAGGTTTTGGTGCCTAAAATACTACCTTGTGACTTAAAGCCTGATGCTCCACCCTTCTGATTATATCGGAACTTGGAGGATGGGACACTGGCTGATGAAGGTGCAGGAGTCAAAGACTTTTACTGATACTGCGAGCAATTTCCACCACCCGATTTCTACAGATAATAGTCATAGTTGCTTGTACTAGCTTTCTTGCTCTCCTTAGCATGTTCCTTAAGCTTATCACCCTCAACCTGCTGAGCATGAGTCATGAGCCTAGAGATGTTCGTATTTTCAAGTAACATGGCATTTCTACACTCTGTTTTCATCAAGTCTGACACTCCATATAGAAACTTATTCATCTCAGCCCTGCAATCAGCAACCATGTGAGAAGCATACCTGGAGAGTTGGGTAAACTTGAGCCCATACTCTTGGACTGTCATTTTACCTTGCCTCAAGTTCATAAATTCATGAGCTTTCGCCTCCCTTAGCTCTCTTGGGAAAAACCTGTCCAAGAAGGTCTCACTAAAGCAATCCCAATTGATAGGAGCTGCATTTGTACCCATATTTTCCTTCCACTGAGTATACCAGATATGAACTACATGTTTAAGTTGGTAAGATTCTAACTCAACCCGATCATTCTCAGTTACCTGCATCACTTCAGAGATCTTCTTAAACCGATCAATGTCATTTTCAGGATCTTCTCCAACTTGCGATCCTCAGAATTCTGGCAGATTCCTCCTAACAAAGTCTCGCACCCTGGCTGTAGGTGACCCAACAATGGTATTTAACAGAACTGGATCCCGCTAATTGTTCTGATTGGCCACACTCTGAGCCAACATCTAAATGGCGTTCCTAAACTCTGTATTCGAGACTTCTTGATCAGGGACTGGAGGAGCTGCGTTTGCGTTCCTGGCATTGGCATTTCTGGCATTAGCTCTACGGGTAGGCATAATCATTGAAACGTAGAATGTCTAGTTAGAATAGAATTAGATCATACCTTACGCATGATAAGAGTAACAAGAAAATGAAGTTTTCCTAAAACACCTTGTAGCCTCCCTCTCATTAGATGTGGTGCACTTCACACCAATGAAAACGACACTACTTAGTGCTGCTTTTCAGACATCCTAGGAAATTTAAACCAAGTACTCTGATACCAAGTTTGTCACGCCCCGAGCTACTCTGAGACACAGACACGGGACCTAGAATCACAAGTAACCCCAAGCCTACACTGCTGGCATGACATGCGCATACTACGAATAATAATAATTGATGCAGAAGCTAATCATAAATAAATCTAAACTGATGGGGAAATACCCATATACTAAAACTGAATATGGAATTTGAGAGTTTAATACAACTGAAACATCAAACTCAAATACTAAGTTGAATCTAACTATGTCTAAAAATAACCTCTAACTGACCAGAAATGATGGGACATGCCCCAGCTAAGTCTAGCAAAAATGAAACTAAAAGACTCAAATAATGAAAAGATAGCATGTCACTGGTTCTCGAAGAATGAGGACTCACCATTGATGCTGCTGAACTGACGATCGGGAAGTGATCTAGGCTTGATCTGGATGCTGAGAACCTGAACCTACATCACGAGAAGATGTAAAGCACGTATGCCTCAGTACTTTAAATGTACTAAGTATGCAAGATATAGAAAAGCTAAAATAACATATAACTGAACAAAGCAATAAAGCAATGAAATAATCTGATCATGATATAGATGGTGAAATATACTGAACATGACTAATCTGAATGTAATGACCAGGTTATAACATGCTGAGACTGAATACTGAAACATGGTCAATGGAATGGAGTCTGACTGAACTGGGGGAGCTACTAATAACCGATAATCAAACTACATGAGCCAAATGTGGAGTTATATGTATATGCCCCATTGATATGACCCAATATACCTTGCCAGATGTATAGAGGCATGCTGGTGTGATCACTAAAATGATAGCCACGGAGGGGACTTACAACCTGCGTGGCTAGTAGTTCTGGACTATTTAGGTACGCTAAACCCTAGTCCAACTCGATATTATGCTACTCCCAATGGATTAAGTAATTAACACATTATGACTGACTTTCTGTATGTTACTGGATAGCTCAAACTGAACATGCAAATTGAGAATGTAACCATTAAACTGATATTGATGCATTAATAACTGAGGAATGTATAATTGAAATATTTGACCTAAGATGTGCAATTCAAGAACTAAAGAAATACATAGCTAGGGTTCTGGAATTCATGCAATAAACTGAATATTAACGTTCTAATCTGATTTGAGTTATTCTAATAGCTAAGAACCCAACAATTCTAACATTCAAGAAACCCTAGGTCTAGTTATAATACGGGAATAAACTGACTGAAAACTAGAGACCTAATGGGTGAAAGGAACCCACTAGTGAAATCTCACATACCTGGTGACGAATTTCACAGAGAAATCATTTAATTTTTGGGTTGGAACTGAATAAAACTTGTTGTATTCTTGGAGCTAGGGCTGGTCCACTTTTTCTTCCCTCTTGCGTCTAATTTTCTAGGTTTTGATTAATGATTTGACTTAGGTAAGTTCTAGTTACGTTTCTAGGCTTAAACTGACTAAAACCTCATAATTTAGGGTGTAAACAACATAGCTTAGGGGTCCAACAAAATAGGAAAAGACCAAAAGACCCCTGACTTAGCTATTGTCGGAGTGACCGACGGAGGAGGCCTATGGACTGTAGGTCAACCTACGGTCCGTAGATTGGGGTCGTAGGTCAAGTCTCCCCGTTAGGGCTTCACTAAAACGAGCATAAAGTTTTACTCGGGGGTTAGATTTTAGCAAACTCGGTGGCGTTGGAAAGAGAATTTAATTATCTATCATATAATATCTTATGGGACACATAAATCCTTTTGTGCTGGGAGTGATGAGCATTTGAAGTTGATCCAATTAGCAATTCCCCCTTGACTGGCTGCTGGCCTTCACCAACGATCAGACCTATGGACTGTGGATCGAATGATGGTTTGTGCTGTTCGGCCGTCATTGGAGTCAGAGGCTATATAATAGTGGGCCTCGATCCACGGACACAGACCACGGACCATGGTCTAGCCTATGGACCGTGGGTCTGTTAGTGGGTAGACACTTAGCCAATTTTCCGAGCTAGGTTTGGGGAGGGATTGCAGTGGTGAATCACAAACCCATAGCATGGGCCGTAGGTCAGACCACGATCAGTGGGTGGCGACCGTAGGTTGCACCTGTAACTTCTGAAAATCTGAAATCTGGTCTGCTTTCAGATACGGGGTATTACAGAGGAGGATATGAAAAAGAGATATCCACATCCCTTTGAGCCTAGAAAGATTCCTAGTGAAGGTACTAATTCTTTTGTTAGTACTTTTTAAGTTGAAATGACGTGTGAATTAGCATGTTGAATGTTTGAGTTGGGTGTTAAATGCTTCCACCCGTAGTTGTACTTTAAAGTGATATCATTCTGTAGTTTGGGGACTAGCGCCCTACCCCAGTAAGTGCGCCCCAACTATTGTTCTGTAGTTTAAGGGCTGGAGCCCTGCCCCACTAAGAGCGCCAAGGTCACTTGCCCCCACGGTTCTCCATCACTTAGCCCGTCTGAATTCTTTCAAATGATACCTTTACTCCCTTTCATTCTAACTACTCTAAACTAATTTCAAACATCTAGAAATCGTTCATAACATGAATCATCAACTCGAATTCATAATTCAAATTCAAGGTAGAGCTAAGAGTCAAGTCTTTAGAGTTTTTCGAGTCATTTTAAGAAGTGTTTTTACAAATTTTTAAACTTGTTTTAAGACATGAGCATTTGCTTTTGAGAATGAATAGAGTTGAGCTCATTTTTTTAAAATGATATATAGGAACTAAGTATTCCCAAGACAACTGTTTTTACATTTAAGAAAAGAGGAAACACCGATTCCCAATAGAGTTCATGAGCAGTTTTTAGTACTATCTCTTCTTAGGAAACCTTTTGAGTAATAATCTCAAAGTTAAGGATAAGGAAATGTTTTCTCTAAAACACAATGAGCTAAGTTATATTTTAGTAGTATTATTGAGCACCGATATAGGGGAGAGTTCTAACAACTCACAGCCTTCATAAACCATGTAGCCAACGTGGGTAGAAAGGGTCATACTTTTTAGATCATTCTTTATTGTTTATTTAGCATAGACTAGTGGATCCACTTATTTGAGGAGTTCTATACCCCGACAAGGTATAAGACAGTTCTGGCAACGTGGACGAGACGATGTATCATCACATAGCTCATAGTGATGGTTATAGGTTAGAGAATCTCCAAAACAAAGTTTATTTTGTATATTTACATACAAATTGAGTTGTGTTGTATTTTTCAATACATTAAGTTCTTATCTACTGTTTTAAAAGCTTTTCTTTATATCGCATTATTGTTATTACTTTTATATTGAAATGAGTTGAGTTGAGACTAGGTAAGTTGTTTCTTCAGTTCCAGTTCAAGCTTATGTAATGTTTTAGATTTCCCCTCGCATGCTCGTACATTCCATGTACTGATGTCATTTGTCCTGCATCTTTTATGATGCAGATACAGATTACCAAGATCAACAACCAATGCTTCATTGATTCAGTTGAGTTCCAAAGTTGTTTGGTGAGCCTCCTTGCTTCCGGAGGATCCCTTATTTATATTCAGTTATTTTAGTTTGTTAGGATGATCGGGGGATTGTCCCGACATCCCTCATAGTATTAGAGGCTTCATATATAGATAGACAATAGTGCATGGGTCTTTTAATTTTCAGTGGTTTATGTTGAGACTTGAGTTGCCTCTTTGGCTAGTTGAATGTTCTATATTTAAAATATTTCTAGTGTTTCTTTGAGAAATTGAGTAAAGTTGTGCTTTTGAGTTCATCTTATGTATGAGTAAGTCTCCCGCTAAGAGTTAAGCCAGGCCAAGGGTTCGCTTGGAGCCAGTAATGGTTCTCGAGTGCCCGTCGCCCCCAGGGTGTAGGCTTGGGGCGTGACATTCAAGTACAATTTACATTGTTGTTAAGTGTACCAATGAAAAGAAGATACGAATTTGACACGTGCATCACCTGTCATGTTTTCTTCTTTTTTTTGATATATTTTATTTAAATGAGTTTTAAAGATGTCGTTCTACTGTATATGTTTCCCTATTATTAAAAGGTATTCCTCTTATATTTAAAGTGACTAATACACGCATTTTGTACGTGTATCACCTATATATTAATTATATCAAATTTTTATGTGTTTGTTCAACACATATGTCACCTTTTTTTTTTTGTAAATTTGGTAATAATAAGTTTAATTTAAATGAGATTTAAATATGTTGATACATGATATATGTATTTTCTATCATTAGAATATATGTTCTTTCGATGTTTATATAACTAGTGCACGTGTTATGAATTTAATTTAATTTTTGTTTTGACACGATAATTTTGTTTGTACTCAATTTTTGAATATTTTTTCACATTAATCTACTTAATAATAACTTTAGACATGCGCTATCTGAAAGAAAAATATATATAGTGAATGAACTTTGGGCAATATGTATTAAAAAATGATAAATGACAACAAATTTTTTAGTTATATAAGGAATGCACTTGATCAATTTCAAGAGAAATCATATTCTTCTTCTAAAATTTATGACTTAGATAGAAAAATCAATACTATTTTCCGAAGTGTGTTGCAACAAATGAGTTAAATATAGGAAACAAATTAGGAAAAAGAAGTTATTACATTACAAAGTTATAGTGCATATTTGGTGTGGGGGGGGGGGG
>JAKRZT010028040.1:0-44474 GCA_029582215.1 Solanum sparsipilum | reverse complement strand
TGAGAATCTTTGGTAATGGTGTGTCACAACTTGAATCTTTGAGTACACAATTGATCCTTGAATAAGTAAATTGAGTCTTGTTGTGTGCATTCATGATTCAGTCTTGTGTAGCACTGTTCGACACATCCTTTTTGAACGACTGAACTTGAGTTGGCTTTAGGACAAGCAAAAGTTTAAGTTGGGGGTGTTGATGAGTCCCCAAATTGGACTCATTTAGGGCTATACTTTAATAGGATTTGTATCCTTAAATGCTTATTTTACCTCAATATCTGATGAAAACCCTTCAGTTTTAGGTATATGAAGTTAGAAGGAAAACATGGACAATACGTCACAAAAAGGAACGAAAAGGCTGAAAAGAACGAAGAAATGAAGGCCTCAGGATCGCCGAGTCCACTTGGCGAGTCACGAAAGGGTCTTACTTCGCCTTTCGTTCCAGTGTGTTGACCCCTGAAGGAAAGGATCAAGTCGGCGGAGAAAGGGAGCAATAGGCGCATCGCTTAGTAGTTTCGCGAAGCAGTACTATGTCGCCCAATGACACAGAGCACGATGATGCTAAAGGTTGGTGCAAGACGGCGACGAACTACACCAAAGGGCGAATAACCGAGTTGATCGGCTATTCCGACTAATGACGCCGAATGATCCACTGCAGCACAAATCTATGAAAACTATAAATACTAGTTAGACTTTTAGGTTTAAGTGTGCAACCATTATTATAATTTTCACATAAGGTGAAACGCATAGTATATTTTTCATATGGAATAGTACTTTTTGATATTTTTGCTCTAAGTTTGAGAGGGTTTTGAAGAATTGAAGAAGAAGAGGGTTTCATCTTCAAGATTTGGAGTTGGGTCTCTTGGATTCTTCATCCTTGGCCTCTAACAAGACTTAAATCCTCGTACCCATTTGAATGCAAGTTCATTTAGGTATAAATTTCTATCTCTTGATGTGTGGCTAAAAACCGCAATTCTTGGGGTGTGATTTAGCGAATATGGGTTAAGATAATTATTGGGTCTTGCTTGCTGATAGTTTAATTGTGATTTCGTTTAGTGGTTATGGATGAATCGAATGAATTTGTAGTTGCAAATACAAGTTTATTTATGTGTTTTCGGCTTGCTCGAGAGAGAGGTCGTAAAACTAAAACCACTAAATTGATGGCCAGTGTGAGTGGGTCAACATGAGGTTTAGCTCAAGAGAGTGAACCCTAGTCCCATATCCACACACTCAGCTCGAGAGAGTGAGTGGGCTAAGGCGTAGGTTGGTCTTCATACGGAAAATGGGTGTCCGAGAGGAACGCATTTGAAACGGGGTAAGTTGCTCGAGAGAGAGCTTATCCTCCTTAAAGTCTAGCCTAGTCACAATTATTCTATGAATCTTCTATCGAAAGCATGTACCCAATAATCTTGATTAACTCGTATTTCCGTCACATCCCAAGGGTCCTCTATCATTATTTAGAAACCCTTGTTATTTTGTTGTTTTTATTCACTAGTGACAAAAACTCCCAATGTTAATTGACACTCTTGTCTCCCCCCCCCCCCCCTTTTAATTTACAATATTTTTATTAGTTAATATCTTTAGCTATGACTAGTTAGAACTAAATTTTATTTTTCTATAAATTCTCAAAACCACACTCTTGGGACGATCCCAACCCTTGGTTAGGTTACTAAACTATTGTACGATCGTAGACACTTGTATCGGAAGTTGTGTCTTGATTACGCAAACATCAGTCTCAAGCTAGAATAGGAAAAGAAGAAAATATGAGGATATCGGGACTTTTAATCAATGTTGCTATTTAAGCAGATGATCTCCCCTTTGGTAGTAAGACCCCTTTTTAGAAAAACCTCAAATACTACTCATTTCAACAAACTCAAAGAATTATCAAGACTCATTATACCCTTACCGGGCTCTAAAACCAATAGACGTCTAATAATCATGCATCCAAATCCTACCAAGGTTAACAAAAGTAACTCAATGGGAAAATGAAATTACGGGACACACATAACATCCAAGACTCCACAATCAAGGAATGATTCAAGGGGAACTTATAATCTAAGGTTAGAGGAGAACTAGAAGGGGACATAAGGATATTGGGACATCTCATTGGCCCTTGGCCTCCCAATTAAGCACCTTCAACTAACACCCTTACTAAAATAACACTCCTCAACATTTTCATGGAAGCACTTTCTTACTCTTCTATTTCTTGGATTGCCGGTCCAAGATCCCAATTGGTACTTCAAACTTAGAGAGGTTCTCATTAAGCATTCTTGCTCACAAGCAACCTTGCCAACACCATCAAGGTCTCATATGAGTCTACCAAACCGGGCAAGACTTTTCAAACTCACAACACCTCTTAAGGTGAGATTATCAAGCAAGCCTAATTCATGAACATCAAGGACACTCAATGACCTTACCACCTAAACACATTGTCCCTTACTTGGGGTAAGCCTATACAAACTCTTTACTACATCACCTCTTCACACAACATGTTTCTAAACCATGGAGGATTACGCCTCTATCCTCTTTCAAAGGAGTTTACTCACCCAACTCATCTAGGCATCACTTAAACACCACTTTCCATCCAAATCCAACACATCATAAAAATCATTATGCCTAAGTTGGGTTATACTAACAACCACATATGTCCATCATAAAACCCATGAATACTAAGGACTGCACAAAAGTTCATATATATCCAAGTTATCAAGTCACAAAAGACAAGTATTACCGGAATGGAAATAGGTATGAAACACATATCGGTAGCCACATTAAGACACTCTTGTTCACCTCTAGCTTAAAGAAAATTGGTCCTAATTTTTCTTCATCTCTCTTCCCTTAGCCAAGAGTATTGGGCAATTCCTCATTTTGTGGTTACTCCCACCACAACCATAATAATCTTTTGTGCCGGCTAGACACTTACCATAACGTTTCTTTCCACACCTAGCACATGTAGGCCTAATCACATAAGATCCACTACCACTCACTCCTTGAGATTTTGAGGTAGACACCTCATTTTGGTTAAACTTAGGGGAAATATTGGAAGAGCTTTGACCATAAAACCCTTCTTGAGAGGAGTCATCATCTTCAAGACTATGCCTCTTTGTTCCTCTAGGCCTCTCTTCAAGTTTCTCCTTTTCAAACCGTTGAGCACGAATCACAAGATGATCCATATCTATATCATTCTCAAGCATAACCATACTACACTCCCTTTTTATCAAGTCGAATAAACCTGACACAAACTTACTCATCTTCAGCTACTATGGGTGAAGCGTATCTTGACAACCTAGTGAACACCCGAGCATATTCCTCAACACTCAACCTACCTTGACGAAGGTTAACAAAACTCAAGTATCTTAGCCTTTTTCACCTCTAAAGGGAAAATCCTATCAATGAACCCATTCTCAAATCTTTCCCATTCCATGGGGCCTGCTTCTACCGGCCTCGCACCTATCCATTGACCTAACCACATTAGAGCAACATCTTTCAATTGGTGAGCGACCAATTCCGCCTTCTCTACCGGTGTTACTCCTACAAAGTTCAACACCCTAGATATTCCCTCTATAAACTCTAGAGGATCTTTCTCCATATTTGACCCATCGAAATTTGGAATCTCTATCTTGACATGAGTCAACCAATGAAAACAATACCTAATACTCTGATTTGACATTAAGTCAATAGGAACTTGAGGATCTTGAGGAGAATCTCCTTGATCATCATAGTCTTCTTCAAACCCGCTGGTGCAAGCTCCGTGAGTAGTCATATCATGTAAATAACCGGATATGGATTAGAAGAAATACCCTATAAGGTTAAACTCTATCTCACGACTCAAAGAATGAAGAAGTGAAGTTTTTCCTATCATCCGATAGCCTCCTATTCATAAAATGTAGTGCGCTTCACATTTATGAACAAGACTCTACTAGATGTGGTTTGAGACATCCTAATAAACATCCCATAAACCTTATGCTCTGATACCAACTTTGCACGACCCGAGAGCACCCCTAGTCATCACACGGCGTATGTGACCCCAAAGGGGTCTTATACGAGCCCTTAGCATATCATGGACATTAAAGCATAGGAAAAGAACAGAAAATTGAAAACTTTTCTTTACAATCGAAGTCTTTTATAAAGTGAAATAGTATCTATGACATTATGTGTCAAACCATTTATTATACTTGGAATAAAACTCTTCAAATACAAATCCAAGGGACACGACCCTTACAAAAGTCTAAAAACATAAAAGTAAAGACAATAGAGGACATGTGGTTGAGCCCTCGAATACAATGAGAACTCACCAATCTTCTTCTTCTTGATCTCCTATGAACCTAGCCACGAGGATGGAATTCAAAGCCTACACTTGGTGAAAATATAGAAAGAAAGGGTTAGCACAAAAAGTACTAAGTATAGAAGCCATGCACAAAACAATTAAAACATGCATGAAAAGGAACATTTCATTTGAAATAATGCTATATGCCATTTTTGAACATCATCTTTGAAATAGTTGGAGAATGCAACCAATAAGGCAACTCACATGCATTTCATTACAACATGAGAGATATTGATGAGTCAACAAATTGGACTCATTTAGGGCTATATTTTAATAGAAATTGTGTCCTCAAATGCTTATTTTACCTCAATATTTGATGAAAACCCTTAAGTTTCAGGTATTTGAAGTTTGAAGAAAAGCATGGACACTACGTCGCTAAAAGGAACGAAAGGGCTGAAAAGAACGAAGAAATAAAGGCATGAGGATCGCCGAGTCCAATTGGCGAGTTGCCGAAGGATCTTACCTCGCCTTTTGTTCTAGTGTGTTGAGCCTTAAAGGAAAGGATCAAGTTGGCGGAAAAAGGGAGAAGTCCACCCATCGCCGAGTAGATCAGCGAAGCAGTACCATGTCTCCCAATGACACAGAGCACGACGATGCTGAAGGTTGGTGCAAGACGGCGATGAAATACACCAAAGGGCGAATCGCCGAGTTGATCGGCGATTCCGACTAATGACGCCGAACGATCCGCTGCAGCACAAATATGTGAAAACTATAAATACTAGTTAGAGTTTTAGTTTTAAAGGGGGAACCATTATTATAATTTTCACATAGAGTCGAACAATTAGTATATTTTTAGTACTTTTTTATTTTTACTCCAAGTTTGAGAGGGGTTTAAAGAATTGAAGAAGAAGAGGGTTCCATCTTCAAGATTTGGTGTTGGGTCTCTTGGATTCTTCATTCTTGGCCTGTAACAAGACTTAAATCTTCATACCCATTTGATTGCAAGCTCATTTAAGTATAAATTTCTATCTCTTGATGTGTGGCTAAAAACCCCAACTCTTAGGGTGTGATTTAGCGAATATGTGTATAAGATAATTGTTGGGTCTTGCTTGCTGATAGTTTAATCAGAGTTTAATTGTGATTTTGTTTAGTAGTTGTGGATGAATCTAAGGAATTTATAGTTGCAAATACAAGTTTATTTATGTGTTTTTGGCTTGCGAGAGAGAGGGGTCGTAAAACTAAGACCACTAATTTGATGGCCAATGTGAGTGGGTCTACATGAGGTTCAGCTCGAGAGAGTGAACCCTTGTCCCATATCCACACACAGCTCGAGAAAGTGAGTGGGTTAAGGCGTAGGCTGGTTTTCATGCGGCAATTGGGTGTCTGAGAGGAATGCATTTGAAACGAGGTAAGTTGCTTGAAAGAGAGCTTATCCCCCTTAAAGTCTAGCCTAGTCGCAATTATTCTATGAATTTCTATCGAAAGCATGTACCCAATAATCTAGATTAACCCATATTCCTGTCACATCCTAAGGATCTCCTCTCATTATTTAGAAACCCTTGTTTATTTTGCTATTTTTACTTACTTATTTGTGACAAAACCCCCCATTGTGAATTGACACTCTCATGTCCCCCCTTTAATTTATAATGTTTTTACTCGTTAATGTCTTTAGTTACAACTAGTTAGAACTAAATTTTATTTTCTATAAATTCTCAAAACCACTCCCTTGGGACGATCCCAACCCTTCGTTGGGTTACTAAATTATTGTATGATTGTAGACACTTGCATCGGAAGTTGTGTCTTGATTACGCAAACATAAAAATGGCGCCACTGCCAGGGAGTGGTGTTATTTGAGAATTTTTAGATTAGTAGAATTTTTGTTCTTCCTAGTTGTAGTTTACTAACTTAATATTTAGTTTTGTTTCGTTGGTTTGTTTGCATCCAAATAGAGGAATTGAGCATGGTGAGCAGTACTCAAGAGATAATGGAGTTTCCTCCATTAGAGGTAATGATGTTCTGAGACCGTTTCCTCACCTTCAAGCAATTGGAAGGTGAATGGATCCACAAGTCATGGGCAAGATTTAATGAACTGATCACTCAATGCCCAACTTATAACATTCCTGACATAGCACTCCTGGACTGCTTCTACAGAAGTCTTGGTTCCGATAACAAGAGGTTGGTTGACCTACTCATTCTGGAAGGCATTGCAAAACAATCTAATGATATAGCAGTCCGACTGCTTAATCAAATGGTTGAAACGCACCAAGAGGTAGAAAAAGACTTCATGTTGGCCACCCTATTGACTCAGATTGATGAGTTGACCAAAAAGATAGTAAAGATCGAAATCCAGTACAAAAGGAAGGATAAATACATCCCTCCTAATGAGTGAAGAAGTCCTAAGGACAATAAGGTTAAATGCCTCGAGGGCATGCTTTCAATCATTCTCCATAAGGTAACTGAGCAAGATAGAAAGATGGAAGAAATGAAGGAAGACATTGAAGGGATAAAGCGACTGATTTGGTCTCAATCCAAAGTTGTCCAGTTGTTCGAGAACCAGATTGGTCATGCGTTGCTCGATCTACACTCGCAAGAAAACAAGGGGTTACCTATTGATACTATGGCTAACCCCAAAAATGGAATTTGACAGCTGACATGTGCCGTGCCACGACGTTAACAAAAGTGTTGTTTGGGAGGCAACCCAAAACCTTTTTAAATGCTTTATTGTTGTTTCAGAAGTAACAGTGTGTTGAATGTATAGGTTAAAGTGTGAAGAGTGTGTGGAATTGTGTTTGGCGAATTAATAAGTCCATTCAGCGAATCGCCGAACAGGTTGGCGATCACGATGAAGACCGCCATTTGAATCCTCTCTTTGACTAAAGGCTCTATAAAACTCGGTGAGACAAATGACCATTCGGTACCGCGCCGATTGGATCGGCGAAGTCCGACTAATGTCGCCGAATGGGTGCGAACTGGACGATTTATAATGGCCAAAAGTCCTAGAATTTGAAATTCTTCAGTTTCCCTCGCGTTTAATCTTCACAAACTCACACCAATGTAGTACTTTACCTATCTTAACATTATAATAGTATTTTGGTTAGTTGATTTGTACCCAAAATCGGATTTCTTTGCCGCCTAGCTTTTCAATCACATTTTAATCGGCACAAAAGGTTAGTCCTTTGAACCTCAAGTTTATTTTCGAATAGTTTGTACTCTTTTGCAATGATTGTATCCTAATGATGTGTGTTGCGCCTCTCTGATAGGATTAGAATGCTTAAGTGCCTATTTAAACCTGAACAATCTTGTCGTGTGGTTTGACTGTCGAATGCCTGTAATCTTTGTGCTTCTTAATAAGTTGAGTCATGGTTGCATGTTGTCAAATTTATTAGGTGAAGTCTGAGCAACCCATGTTTATGCTAAATGTTGAAAAGTTGCTCAATGACAGAGCGAGTAACACCGCTCTTAAGAGCAAATATCGTCGAATGGCCAAATACGACAAATTCGGGAAAACTCTGAGTATCCCGATGTGATGGGTAGTATGGATCTTGTTTGAATTTCGTTAGTGCATGATTTGATCTTGTTTTTGGGGTTTATTGGACTGAATTCGAGAAGGTGGATTGAAAATGGTCACGTTAGGCCATTTGGAGAGCTGAGTCTAGCTCGCCGAATTACTCGGCGGTTCGCCTATTTTCTTCATCTCGGATTTAATTCGTGTTTAGTTGTGGTTTAAGTCTGTAACTTTCGGTGAGATGCCTGCCTTTGCTGACGGCACTCAGTGAATCACTGAAAGTACTCTTTACCGCTCATTATTTGTACCATTGAGACCCTTATGCACTGTACCTTTCGGTAGATGAACCATTGCTCACCAAAAGTAGTCGGTGATACGCCGAAGAGTACCTCTCATCGCCGGCTGGCTATGATTTGAAGCCAACCCTTTCAGCGAGCTCGAGTTAGCTCGCCAAAGAGGTTCAGCGACTCACCGATTCACTTGGCGAGTCTTCCTCCAAAAAATTACATGTGCTTCTACTTGATGTTTCTCCTAACTCTTCCCAATCTTTTGCAGATATGACTAAACCTAACAAAGCAGGTAGTAACACACCACCACGAGGGAAAGAAAAAGGGATCACACTCAATGAGAATGCAACTGCATCCAGGAACAAGGCCACTAAACTTTCCAGAACTGATGGGAAAGGCAAGGGCAAGGATAAAACCATTGAGCTATGAGATGCAAGCTCCGACAGCACTGGTTTTTACACCAATAACCAAACAACATATGACAGTGAGAGTATGGGTTCAGATGATGATGAACTGATGGAGGCACAGAGGAATGAGTTATGATCTAAACAGTTAAACAACCCATCTCAGATCAGCAATCCTCGATCTCTCACTCCGGCTCATCCAGTTCCAGAGCAGGCAATAGTATTGGCACCTCCAGTATAAGGCCCCCTACCTAAATCAACGAATAGACTGAAGTCTGAGGGGCTGAGAATGATCATTGAGGAAAAATGGTTGTCCATAGATGGAGTGATCGATAGGTATCCCGAGATAATAGAGTGTCTGAAATATCACAAATTCCAAATCTTCACAAAACCCCGTAGCTCTTACATACCAAACTGGGTCCGAGAATTTTACAATGCATACAGTGCATTGGTACCTCAAGGGAAGAGGTTAGTCTCGTCTTTCAAAGTAGTTGACTACGTGGTTGTCAGAGGAAGGAAGGTAGCTTGTGGCAGTGAGGCTATCAACACAACCTTGGGTATGTCTGATAAGATTAATGATCACTGCCAGCACTTGATCCGAACAAAGAAGCTGGATGCGATGAAAAAGTGGTTAGCTCCGCTAGTATCAGATGATAATGCTCTGAAATAGTTAGCATAAGGAGTTCCGATTGAGAAGAAAGATCTGAACATAGTTGCACGATACTGGTTCGAATTCATCAGTAGCAAAATTATGCCATCACAGAATGAATCAATCCTTCCCCTTGCTAAGGCAACTTGTCTTGGATGCATCATGGAGAAAACCAGGATAAATCTAAGGATGATAATTGCCTCTGAGATCCATATGTGTGCAAAGCAGAGCCAGACATCTCTCCCTTTCCCGGTATTAATCACTGAATTGTGCAAAAGACCTCGGGTGCCTAGAGATGCAAAGAAGGATGTGGAATTGGCTGCCACCACCTCCACCAGTATCTAAAAGTTTGAACCCGAATATCTTAAGGACCAAGAGGAAAAGAAATAGAAGAAAATTGTGGCCACTGCTTCTATACTTGCAGAGGCATCTTTGCCTACTCCGCCCCCTGGGCCTTGAGGTATATCTGATACCATTACTACTCCTGCTGACCCTCCAAGTCCCTCTGGTGCTGCATTACCACCCAGACCTATTACTGATGTTGCCTCATATGAGTCGATCACTCAGGCATCCTTGATCCGGATAAGACAGCTTGCCCAATCTGCTAATTATCGGGCTACCAACATAGAAAGCTCCATTCCAGGCATGATTCAGACTGCCCTCGATGATGCTATGAAACCACTGAGCACGACTATTGATGCTCTAGTAGCAAGGATAACAGTGTCTGAGTGCGACCAAAGAGCCATAGAGGAGGTAACAGCCTTGAAGACCACCATTGCAGAACTGAAGAAAGACGTGGACTACCTAAAGTCCACCGATATATCCATGATCTTTGGAACGGTTGAAATTCTAGATGTTCCTGAAATGCCTCAGACTACCATATGATAGGGAAATGGAATAGAGCATACAACAGATCCTGAACCAGAGGCAGAGACTGACGAAGTGGTGTTTGAGGAAGCTGCAGCAGACGACATAGCCGAGATTGAAGAAATCATGATAGATGCTGCTGTGCAGGATTCCTTGGCAAAGACTCATGTTGCTGGATCCAATGAAGCTGGTCCTTCTGGAAGTCACTCTGAGCACTGATGCACAGACAAATGGAGCGACTATGTAGACATGATCCCCTCTTTACCTCCCTCTCTGTCTTTCGTTATCTTTAATTTTATTTGCATTTGAGGACAAATTACTTTCATTTGTGGTGGGGTGATGCCCACATTTGTGTGCTATATGAATTTGATATTCGTATTTTGTGTATATTTGGGTTTTTGTTTAAACTATGTTAAATACTTGCTTTTTGTGGATGCTTGAGCTTATGGCTCCTTTTATATTTAATTGCAAAACGATTTTGACCCTTTTGAAATTTTTTGAATTTTTTGCAAAATTTTTTGCCACCCCTCGTGTGCTTAATGTGGTTGTTCTTTTGCAAAAAATTGAGTCTCAGTTCCAATCAATACCGATGACTTGAATAGTGCTCTCAATTGAATGAACATGAATGTACGACTACGATGAGGCCAAATAAAGTTGCGTAGACAATATGTGAACTCTTTACATCTCGTTGTGATTAGCCATTTATCAAATTGATTCTCTTGTGATGACCGTTGCACACTAGAGAAAGTGTGGAGTCTTGTTTGACTTAAGTGTCGATGCATAGTGTGATGAGCTTACCTATGAACTATGCATGATAGATCCTAGAATTTGCCCAGTTGGTCCAGTCAACTAAGTGAAGCTTTCTCTTGATATGATCTTCGGAAATTTTTACGAGTGTGAGCCAATTTGACATATACCTCTTTTGTGACCTACCTTGTGAGGGTGTGAACCACTTTTTAACACCCCTTAAGCTTTCCTCTTTCTTTGGAAGAAACTTGATGAAACAATGACCCTTCTTTGTCTATCAACCCATAATCCTCATGAAGTTGTGGGTAGTTGAATAGCCAACTTAGGCCAAAAGCCTAAGTTGGGGGTGTGGTAAAAAGAGAAGGCAAATCAAGTAGTGCAAAGAAAGTCCCTCTGACCCATGGTTTTGAGGAAAATGGAACCCCTCCATATAAAAATAAAGAGAAGAGAGAAAAAGAAAAACAATGAAAAAGAAAAGTTATGGAATAAAGTTGAAAGATACAAAAGAAATGGGGTTCCCAAACAATCCATGGAAAGTGAATAAAAGGATGACTTATAAGCACTAATGAAAAGAATGAAGGAGAAGGGAAAGGAAATGTTGTGAGCACCACATTTCATGAGGATGAAAGTCACTGAGCCTAAATGACCATACCTTTGCACTCAGCTCCATTATAAGCCTTGAAAAGACCCTTTTGATCTTGAGAAAGCTCAAACAAATTTTGATTGGAAAATACGGGCAAACCTATGGGTGAAAGCATGCATTGTGTTCATCTTTGTGAGTGTGAGCGTTGCATATGATTCCGAAGCTTTATACTATGAAATCATTGTGTGGATATGGAATCATTCTTTGTGTGAGGGCATTTGAACACTATAGTTGAGCTTGAACTTGCATTTGAAGCAAGTATTGTGAGCATGATATTCGTTGATATTGGTGAGTCACAACTAGAATCTTTGAGTGCACATTTGATATTTGCATAAGTACATTGAGTCTTGTGTGTGAATTCATGACTGATTCTTGTGTAGCGCTATTCGAGACACCCTTTTTGAAAAGTTGAACTTTAGTTTGCTTGAGGACAAGCAAAAGTTTAAGTTGGGGGTGTTGATGAGTCCACAAATTGGACTCATTTAGGGCTATCTTTTAATAGAAATTGTGTCCTCAAATGCTTACTTTACCTCAATATCTGATGAAAACCCTTAAGTTTCAGGTATTTGAAGGAAAGCATGGACACTGCGTCACAAAAAGGAACGAAAAGACTGAAAAGAATGAAGAAATGAAGGTCTGAGGATCACCGAGTCCACTTGTTCCAGTGTGCTGAGCCCTGAAGGAAAGGATTAAGACGACAGACAAAGGGAGCAGTCGGCGCATCGCTGATTAGTTCCACGAAGCAGTACCATGTCGCCTAATGACACAGAGCACGATGATGCTGAAGTTTGGTGCAAGACAGTAGTGAAATACACCAAACGGCAAATCGCCGAGTTAATCGGCGATTTCGACTAACGACGCCGAACAATCCGCTGCAGCATAAATTTATGAAAACTATAAATATTAGTTAGAGTTTTAGTTTTAAAGGGTGAACCATTATTATAATTTTCACATAGAGTCGAACAAGTAGTATATTTTTAGTACTTTTTGAGTTTTGCTCCAAGTTTGAGAGGGTTTTGAAGACTTGAAGAGGAAGAGGGTTTCATCTTCAAGATTTGGAGTTGGGTCTCTTGGATTCTTCATTCTTCGCCTGTAACAAAACTTAAATCTTCATACCCATTTAAATGCAAGCTCATTTATGCATATATTTCTATCTCTTGATGTGTGGCTAAAAACCCCAATTCTTGAGGTGTGATTTAGCGAATATGGGTTTAGATAATTGTTGGGTCTTGCTTGTTGATAGTTTAATTGTAGTTTAATTTTGATTTCGTTTAGTGGTTATGGATGAATCTAATTAATTTTAGTTGCAAATACAAGTTTACTTATGTGTTTTCTGCTTGCTCGAGAGAGAGGTCGTAAAACTAAGACCACTAAATTGGTGGCCAGTGTAAATGGGTCGACATGAGGTTCAGCTCGAGAGAGTGAAGCCTTGTCCCATATCCACACACTCAGCTAGAGAGAGTGAGTGGGTTAAGGCGTAGGCTGGTCTTCATGCGGCAAATGGGTATTCAAGAGGAACGCATTTGAAACGGGTTAAGTTGCTCTAGAGAGAGCTTATCACCCTTAAAGTCTAGCCTAGTTACAATTATTCTATGAATCTTCTATCGAAAGAATTTACCCAATAATCTAGATTAACATGTATTCCCATCACATCCCAAGGATCTCCTCTCATTATTTAGAAACCCTTGTTTATTTTGCTATTTTTACTAACTTACTAGTGACAAAAAAAACCCATTGTTAATTAACACTCTCGTGTCCCCCCTTTAATTTATAATGTTTTTACTTGTTAATGTCTTTAGCTATAACTAGTTAGAACTAAATTTTGTTTTTCTATAAATTATCAAAACCACTCTCTTTGGACGATCCCAACCCTTGGTTGGGTTACTAAACTATTGTACGATCGTAGACACTTGGATTGGAAGTTATGTCTTGATTACTCAAACATCATATATCATTATAATAACAAGCATTGTCTCCAACACCAATATAATATAAATCCCAATCTTCACAATACATAGCCTCCAATCATAAGGTAATACAAGTCAAATACCAACTTCATCTCATCATTAGGTAATCATCACCTAAGCAAACCCTAAGAAACAGTTTTGCAATGTATGGTAACTAACATGCATTTACAATGTACAACACAAGCCAAATATGATAGACAAGGAAACATCATGTTTATAGTTCATAGTAACCAAGTCATTCTAAATACTAACTCATTACATGCACACATGGATTTATATGCATTCATGTCATAAGTACACCACACCACAACCCTTTCATAGGTCTACTTGTGCAATGTGCAACTGAAGTCCCATACCCCCACTCATACCAAGCAAAGCCTACTAAGAAGTCATAGATATAACTCATGTTAATGTTCACATTCACATTCATGGTTCATGTTCATCCATGGTATACAATAACTTCATAAAGCATCATGTTGTCAAGCACATACCATAATCACTCTCCAAGCTCACTTGTGCAATGTATGAATGAAGTCTCATACCCCCACTAATACTAAGTAAGACCCCTCAAGTAACATAGCGCATGACTTGTGTTTGTATTATTAATTCATGTTCTTGTTCATGTCATGTCATGGATCTTGTTCTTGTTATGTAGGGAAGTTTAGCTTTAACCGACATAGACCATGTGAGCTACATGGAATCAGGTGTACTACCCCACACCGAAGAGAGGTGTTCTACTTTCCTAAGGTAGAACTAACATGGTTAGCTTATAAGTGGATCCACTAGCTAATAGGCCTATGTGGGCAGAAAATTATGGGATAGAGAGATTGCTTCTAGAAACCCGGACTGACTGAGGTAAAAGGTTTCCATCTCTTGTTCCTATCCACTCAGTGCTAAGCCTAATTCACTTTTTAAAAAACCCTGTTAAGTCTTTACTTTAAAATCATGTTCATGGAAGAATTCATAGCACTCAAACATCATGGTTTCATGGTAGCTCATGGATTCCTTAGAATCCTTAGTGTGAGAGTAAGTTTTTCACATCATGTTCATGAGAGTGTCTTTTACAATAAACACAACAACATCATTGTCATGTACATTTGATGCATAATAATGTGTAAAGGTGCATATGAGATTTATACTTTCAATTAACACCATTGATACATCATGATCATGTTTATGCATGGAGTGTGTGTGTGTAATTTTCCTTGCAATGACACAACAACAACATTATAATCATCCTAGACCATTCATACAATATCAAGTGTAGGGGTAAGGGAAGAATAGCCTTTTCAACAATACCACAATTATACTCAATAGTCATAGGACTTTCAAGTTCTAAGTATTTCATGAGTTCACACAAAATCTTGCCAATATGCATAAACCTTGACAATATTCCCTTCAAGGGCTATGGACCAACTCATCCCAAACATATTCCAATGGAACAATAGATAAGGGAATACCATGATCCAACAAATCATCAATAATTAGTCACATCATGATTGGCACTTTATACTTCCAAGTATTCATCAACATGCACATAATCTCATGATCAAGTCAATTAATATTTAAAAGCATTACCCTAAACCAATTCAAGTCTAGGTGATCTAATCTAAAGCAATTCATCAAGAAGTTATTCAATCTTAGAGGTTCACATCCAAACTGTCAATTTGCCTCTTACATGACATAACCCTAGAATCTTAGGTTAATCAAGTTTACATGTAAATCACACTTAGATCATGCAATTACATCAAAATTAAACACCTACACCTTTCAAGTGGATCAACAAGTCATAAACAATCTTCATCAACACATACAACCCTAGCAAATTGCCTTTCAAGGCTAAGGATCAAGATCAAACCTAAATTACTAGAATTACCATGTTAGATAGAGAGGCATCATGATTAAACAACATAATAAACCTAAACAGAATTGATTATTAAGTTCCCATGATCAATCAAGTCACACCTTAGTTCACAATTTAGGAAGAAGGGGAAATCATGGGTCCAAGGGAGATTTTCATCAAAATCCATCAAAACTCCATTAATCCAATCCTAAATCATCAAAATCAATCATAATAAATCTTAATTAAACAATTGAATTCGTTTTGGAAGAAGAACCATGACTAGATTTGAAAAGCCTAGATTTGGGGAATTTGAAAACATATTTGAAGGGGATTCTTGGTGATAGCT
The DNA here is from genome assembly GCA_029582215.1 of Solanum sparsipilum. NCBI lineage: Eukaryota > Viridiplantae > Streptophyta > Magnoliopsida > Solanales > Solanaceae > Solanum > Solanum sparsipilum. Next base: position 28,958 of record JAKRZT010028040.1, on the reverse strand, counting down.
AACCAAGAATGAAGAATTCCCATACCTTGGGTGTATAATCCTTCTAATTTAGTGTAGAAGAGCTCCTATCTTGAAGGTTTCCTTGAACTCTTTCTTGGTTCTTCAATGGAGGTTCTAGAGAGAAGATTTTGGAGAGAAGGGTAGTTGGGTTTTGATTTGGGGTCTTGGGTTATGAATTAATGACTTAGTTTAGGGTCTTATTATCTTATATAGGTGGTTAATTAAATACTTAACTAACCCCCTAAGCCCTTAATTAATTAACTAACTTAATTCCTAATCACCAACTTAAAACTAAAAAGCTAGAAATTGGCAGCATCTACGAGACCCCATCCACGGACCGTGGATGGGTCTACTGGACGTGCTTTGATCTCGTGATTTGGGTTAGAGACTCATATTTTTCAGGCCAACTCAGGCCTGACCTATGGGGCATAGGTTGATCTAAGGGGCGTCAATAGGGGTCGTGGATCAAGCTGTTTTGACAGTTTTATGGGCAGTTTTGGGGTTCTCATCAAGGACCCCTTGGGTGGTTCTTGGGGAGTCTTACCCGAATGTTTAACCCCTAAACATGTAGTTCTAAGTACGGGAGCCATTTATCTTGATTTTAATCCTCATTCGACACACCAAAACTCCAATACAAGACTTTACAACACACTTGTTCAACTCACTAGTTTCCAGGCATTATAGTTGTATCTTGACGTTTAACCCCTAAATTCCTCAACCTTCACTCGGGAAACCATTTTAAAATCATTTAATTAAGTTCCAACTTCAAACTCACATGTGAGGCTCTAGTTTTCTGGGTTGTTACAATGTGATACTTAGCGTTTGGTAGGGTTATGGGACCTTACCTTTGCATTGCACTAGTGTGGCTTTGGGTTGCTCATATGTTGAATTGGCTTATGTTTCTTTATAAATGTGCATAATGGTTTCTATACTTAACTAAATGCATGATTTCAATTAAATGTCCCTTTTATGCATGTTTTAAGGATTTTGTGCATGTTATCCATACTTAGTACAATTCATTGTGCTAACCCATATTTTCTACTTTACTATGAGTGTAGGTTCCGGTCATTGATACTTACTACTTCCTTCAAGGTGAATCTTGGGTCGACTATTCCCTTGGGTTGGTGAGTCCTGAAGTTCGAGGACAAGTTGCTATTGATTCTAGTTCCTAGTTTACTTCCTATGTTCAAGACTATATTGTATTTCCTATTTTTGGAGACTTCATTGATGTAAAGGGCTTAGACCCTATTTGTACTCTTATATTTAGATGGTGATTGAGACAAGTCTAGTTCCTATTTTCCTTTATGAAGAAGTTGACTTCTATTGTAAAAGTTTTTAATTTTTCGTATTTTTCTATGTGTTTATGTGATGAAGCTGATAGGGGCTTGTATGCGACCCCTTCAAGGTCAATTACACCATGTCACGCCTAGGGGGTACTCTTGGGTCATGACAAACTCACTTCCTTCTACATAGAGACATGGAAAAACCAGAAGCACCGATGCCAACTCATTAGGCAACTCTAGCTCATAAGCAACCTCACCAAGTCATCTTAAGAACTCATATGGGCCTACAAAATGGGGATTAAACTTCCCAAACTCATTACAACTTTCAAAAGTGAGAAATTCAAGTAACTCTAAACATGAACATTAGGAACACTCAACGACCTTGTAAGCAAACCATCTCCCCTTGGGAGTAAGCCTAAACGGACTTTCTAAGCACCGCTTCTTTCAATTATAAGGTCGGATCAAGTTATCACTAAGCTTTCACATCCATCACACAAGATGATTCTAAACCATGGTGAACTATAGAACTACAATTTATAGGATTCTACTAATTGAACATCTCAAGGTATTATCTAAACACCCTATTCATCAAATCTTTTCAACATACCCAAAATTCATATTGACCATATCGGGTTCTACTATCAATAAAACATAACAATAATGCAACCATTTCATATTAAAGACAATATTAAAGTCTATCATATCAAGTCTTATCAAGTCACAAAAGACAAAGCAACACCAGAATCTACTAAAGCATAAAACACATATTGGTAGTCACATCTGGAGGACACTTTTGTTCCCCTCTAGCTTGGAGAGCATAGAACCTATTCTGATTTGGAGCATTTGCATCCAAACAACTAGGAGGAACTTGCTTACCCTGTCTTCCCTTAGCCTTTATCTTTGGACAATTCCTCATCTTCAGGCCACTTTCACCATAGTTAAAGCAACCCTCTATGTTGGCTAAACACCTACCCTCATGTCTCTTTCCACACCCAACACAACTAAGCCATAGGGATACACTACCAATTCCTTGCAGTGTAGGGTTAGACACCATATCTTCACTATAGTTAGGAGCATTGGAGGAATCTTGCCCGGAAAACCTAATTACTCTACGAGTTCTCTATCAAAAGCATGTACTCAATGAGTTAATCTATCCTGTATTCCTATCACATCCCAAGAATCTCGTCTCTATACTTGTATTTTATCTTATTTTCACTGTTTTAGTTGTTTCTTGCTTACAAATCCCCATTTGATACTTGACGCTTACGTCACCCTTTTTAATTTGTTATATTTTCATTCACCAAAGTCTTTAGCTACGATTAGCTTCAGCACTTTCGTACTTAACCACTAATTCTCATGCCCACTCCCTTGGGACTCGACCCCAACCCTTGGTTGGGTTAATAAACGATTGTACGATCGTAGATACTTTCATTGGAAGTTGTGTCTTGATTATGCAAACATCACATATTAACATTGTTTTGAATAGACTGTTACACTCTGCACTTCCTTACGGGGTTGCCCATTGCTAGGTCCCTAAATGACTTGAAGGGTTGGTTGGCTCCTCTGATTTCTGACACCACCCTGAGGTGGAAGGGTGTAGCGGCCCCTATTGAGAAGAGGGACTTGAGCATCACTGCTAGGTTCTAGTTTTGCTCAAACCGTGTATCTGTCGTGTTCTCTGCTGCTTGCTATAGAATATTCTGTGTGGATGCTGCCTGGTCAATGTGAAATCGATGATGTCGTCTGCTAGTCTCTTCTGTCTTGTCTTGGCCGTGAAGACACCATGAATTTGCTTCTGTATTGTTGACGTTGGAAGCTACTGGGATTGTTAATGTTAGAGTTGGGTTTCTTTTGTGAAGCAAAAGGTGGGCCGGTCGGATTTTACACTTGGGTCGGTTGGAAAATTGGAAAAAAAGGAATTGGAATTAGGTGTTAGGTTGTTTATGGGCTGCTGAGTTACGCAAAGTGGGCCTGGAATTGTTTAACTAGGGGTTGGGCTCAAATTGCTGAATTGGGTTACTAGAAAATGGCCCAAAATTGGTCGCTTGATGGATTTAAAGTAAAGTATAGCCAAATGAATTTAATTTGCAAATTCGACTAAAATCTAGATAAGATGAATTAACTAAAAACTAATTAATGAGCTTCTTAATTTTAACGAAATAAAATAACTGACTCGAGATAGGATAATTAGATTAATTAACTCAAAATTATTACTATAATTCAAACTACACTAAATTAATGAAATATTTAATTTGAAAAACGTAAAAAATATTTTTGATATGATTTTGAAATATTTATAAAATATATTAATTATATAATTAAATATATAAGAACTATGTATTTTTTAGATGTTATAAAGACGACTAAACCACTTTTAAAAATCTTGAAAAATATTTGAATTAATAAAATAATTATTCCAAATCGTTTGAAATCTGAGAAGCTCGAAAATTAATTCCTATCGGGGAGGGTCAAAATTGGGTGTCAACAACTGTCCCTCGTTTGAATTGAATTGATGAAATAAATTCGAGGAAAATGAAATTGACAAATACAATTTTGACCGACCACATCTTCAACTTTGGGAAAGGGATTTTGGTATGGACTTTAAGAATTATGTCCGAACCCCGGAAATGGTTTTCCTATATATCTCGAGTTATATGAGAATTCAGGCCACTTGTAGTTCGATACGCTTGAATTAACGCACGATTCTGAAAGAGTTCAAAAGCTATTCCAATATCGAATTATGAAGAAATCACAATGCTCGGAAATAAGTTTTGAGAGAGATGGTTGGAATACAGCTGAATTTTCAATCATTGAGCCCGCCTACATATCCCTCAAATCAGGAAATCAGGCTGCTTGTAGTTCGACTCAATCGGTTGAAAAGAAAATCTCTTATGCTAAGATATCTTTCGTCTCAGGAAGAGTGAAAAATAAGTCGAGTATGAAAAAGAGGCTTGCAACCTCTTAGCCATGAATGTGACGCGCTTCAAACCCATAATTAAGAACGTACACAGACATAATTTCCAAAGCTCTTGGTGCATTGTCACTCGGATTGGAAAGTCGACCCCAGTGAGAGAAAAAATTTCTGGATACGAAACTGAAACCGATAAACCTAAGGAAACCCACATGCCTTCAATAGGGGTGTGGTTTGATTGTGGTGGAAGTTGTTCCTCAGCTCGCATCCTAAGAGTTTGATTCTCATCTTTGAACTATGACTCAGTTCGCTGCTAAGAAAAAGTTCCACGTTGTGCTGCATCCTTTTTGATGTCTTCAACACCTGTGGTTTGTTTTGAGAATTCATCATTTCGGATGCTCTCGACAAAGACTGAGATAAAACTCATTAGCATAAAATGTAATTCAAATAGGAAGATATCGTCTTTCACCGGGTTGACACTTAATTTCTCTCCTTGAACCTTTGACGTCAGCTTCCTCCAGTTTGACGTAAAGCAAATAAAGCTTGTATTTCGTATTTGCATTGTAATCTTCAATGTACTCTTCATTTGATGTCAAAGTAATAAAATAGGCTGATGTAATATGTTGATAGTTCTCTTGACGTCGTTGTTGATGGTTCTCTTGATATCGTTCTTGTAATGAAAATGATATCGCCGATGATGATTTTTCTTGCAGTGCATGGATGCTTGATAATATTCCAACGGTAATGAGGTGGATGGCTCGATTATTATCCAACTTTAATGAGGTGGATGCTCGATAATATTACAACTGTAACGAGGTTGATGCTCGATACTATTCCAACTGTAACGAGGTGGAGGCTCGATTATATTCCGACTGCAACGAGGTGGATGGCTCAATAATATTCCAACTGTAACGAGGTGGATGGCTCAATAATATTTGAACTGTAACGAAGTGGATGGCTCGATAATATTCCAATTGTAACGAGGTGAATGGCTCGATAATATTCCAATTGTAACGAGGTAGATAGCTTAATTATTATCCAACTATAACGAGGTGGATGCTCAATAATATTCCAACTGTAACGAGATGGAGGCTCGATGATTATCCAAATGTAAAGAGGTGGATGGCTCGATAATAGTCCAACTGTAATGAGGTGGCTAGCTCGATGATTATCCAACTATTATCCAACAGTAACGAGGTGGATGGCTCGATAAATATCCAACTCTAATGAGGTGGATCGCTCGAAAATCCTAAATTTTCTTTTTCTCGAAAATCCACAACACAACTAATAACAACCACAGTTTAAAACATAATATCCATCGATGATCTAATAGCCACACAATAATACCAATCCATCTCCAAATACAAAAAGGAAGTTCAAAACTAGTCACTTGACTACAATACAAAAGAATAATCAAGACGCAATAAAGGAATGACAAATGGAGCAACTCTAAGAGTTTTTAAAGAACTAAATACACCATAGAAATTCATTATGTTTCTTTCCACATGGAGCAATGCGAGGCTCACCAGATACTATCAAGCCACACTCTCTAATTAATGAAATCTTCTCAAATGTCACCTGAGTTCTTTGTAAAAACATGTAGTGAGGAGTGAGATGCTAGCTCAGTGAGTAATAGTACGTAACTACAACAAGTTTTATGAGGGACAAGTCAGAAAATATGTTAGTATAATAATCAAATTGATATTATGAAGGCCTTTTTCAGAAACGGTAACAATATTAAATCTTATTTGCCTCATGTAAGAAAATTCAATGTAGACACTTAGTAGTAAACTCAGAAAAACACTTTCATATCAAATATTATATCTGGGAGGTTTCGAAGGATGAATCATGTAATTAGTGTGACATTCTCTTTAAGAAGTAACCATTAATGGTGAACCCCTCATAAATGAGTTAAGTAGTCATATTTGTATCAGTAGATCCCTACTCGAGGGATATCGGTAACGATATGCTAGTTCTACCTTTCCACTAGCAAGGGCTTTATCAGTAATATGTAACTAGAAGGTGCACCAGGTCTAACGAACTCGTCATTTGCTACGGGATTCATCAAGGTCTACTCCAATTTATATTTTTTATTTGTAATCAGTAGAAACATTTCAAAACAGTATAAGACTTTCAAGTTCTTATCAAATCATAGTACATGAAACTTTAATCAAAACATATGTGAAAATACGATTTCTCAAGTAAATGTTAAATTCTTTCGATAAAGGTTATCATATCTCAAGTATCAATAAATATATCATATAAAAATGATTTCATCTCAAATAACTATTTCCGTATCATATCAAGTAAAAGACTTGTCTCACATGCAAGTTCAAAACATTGGGTAACACATTTACTTTATAAACCATATGAAAATCATTAAAGTTATAAAGCATCAATTGTGGTAAGATTACTAATCACGGTACTCGTGTTGAGATACCAAACAAGTCACGTCAAGTAATTTGTACGACATTCATGCGATCAACCTATATTCACATCATATAAATCTCGTGTTAAATCTCCTTGTTAGAGCTATTTCATGAACTAATTTACAATACCCAATCCCAAAGGTTACAGTTCACCCCTCACTCGCCAAATCATATTTATTCACTTGTAACTTCATATTTATCAATGGGTCTGTCAATCGATCAATTTCAAGCAACAAAGAGTCATAAATTTAAATATAAATGTTTGAAACATTCACTAACTAATTCACTATAAAAGTTCTTATTCATTTCATCCCACCTTACTTAAACACCAACTCAATTTAAGTATCACAATGTAACATGACTAATGAGACTAGGAGTGTCTTAGGGTTAGTAGAATAAAAATCTTCCTTTATCCATGTGTATTCTCATACTCTATCAGGGGAAATAATAAGCTAATTGACTAGCATAGCTGCCGAAAGGGCAGAACACTTGTGTCTTTAATTAATATAGAACTTATACTTTGAGGAGGCACAAGAAATTGCTAAAAATAGATTTCACAAATTCGTATTGTTGTGAATGAGCAAATGATTGACATCTTCATCAACTAGCTTGGACAAAAAAATAGGAGCAAATATGTATTATATTTCTCCTTAGTTTTTCAAGATGTCTCTTCCCTCTTAAGAGAAATATGTATATGATTTGACAATGATTTTTTTAAAACTCATATTTGAATTATCAATGTAACATTAAACCCAACATGTGATAATACATATATACTCATGTCAATTAACTGAAATAAAATACCTTGAAATCCATATTTATAATAGCAGAGGTTCCACTTCTTGTTTTTTCTTTTCCGTGATGAACTTGATCATCGTGCTCCTTCAAAGAACGAGAAGCTAGGTAGGCATTTCTTTTTTCTTATACACGAGCTGCTGGGAAAGGATTTTTAACTCCCTAAATACCTTTATCTTAATTTGTTTCCCTAGATACGTTCAGATGGGCTAAGGCCAACTTGTATTTCTATTTTTTTTCCTTTTCTATTGCTAAGGACTAATATGTCCTTGCTTAAACATGGGACATTACATTCTCCCCATCTTAAGAAAATTGGTCCCCGAATTTAAGCACGTGCATACTGGTGGATTGAAACAAGTGGAGGTATGTAACACCCCGTAGTTTAGAAGGCAAACTAGGGCTAAGTTTGAAGGCAACAAGAGTCGAGGCAAAGGGCAAGGGCCAAGGCCAATCCAATGGCCAAGGCTGCCCCAAGTTTGGGATGCAATGCCTCAACTACACGACCACCACCACAGCCAGTGATGAGGACCAAAACTCGTGGTGTGGTCCATGAAGGCCAAGGCAGAAGCTCCCTTGAATCTGCCTCAAAATGGCTCACCTTCACGAGCCACTTCACGGCCAGTGGTGAAGACCACGACTCGTGGGAAGGCTCGTGAATGTTCCTTCAAGTTTTGGAGGCCAAAGCCTCATAGCCAAGCCACTTCCCAAGGTCCACGGGAAGGACCACGGCTCGTGGAGCCAGCCATGGTGCCTGGGAATAAGCTGCCTAGTGAGGGGCATTTAGGGAAATTCCTCTTTAGGCGATTATTAAGTGAGGTCATTTTGTATAGTCTTAGTACACTTATATAAGGTATTTTAACCATTTAACCACCCAAATTAAGTCATTACTTCCAAAACCCCAAAAGATCCCAAAGTTCATCTTCTAAAAAATTATCTCTCTAGAAAACTCAAGTAAAAAACGAAGAAGAAGAAGAAGAGGGTCAATCTAGGTCAAATTCCTCCAATATTCCAAACTTTGTGAGCGCTTTGTAATCAAGGTAAGATAGTGTATCCATCCATGGAGCCCCCTAGAATTCCCCAATTCAAGTTAAGGTTTCTTCAATGTTGTGGTTTATATTGTATGTTGACACAATTTAGTGAGTATGGATTGTGTATGATAGAACTAGTAGTGAATCATGTTATTATGATGACATGAGGATTTATGAAATTGAAGTAATGTTGGTTTATGCCTTGAGAAGGGAAATTGAGGATTCATAGATGAACTTCTAGAATTGATGAAATGTATAGTAATTGTTCAAGAATAAAAGCATGTACACATGAATTGAATTAGAATAAAGTATATATGATGGATCACAACTAGTAAAGCTGGAGATTGAACCTTTATGATGATGTATGTCTAGAATTGCTTAAGAATGAATCATGTGACTAGAATGTCTTGTAATCTAGGTATGTATGATGATTGTAAGAAGTAAAGCTTTGAGAGTAAGGCTTATAGTCATGAATGTTGATTACTAGGGTTTGAAAGTAAAGCCAATATGATGAATTATGTATGTTAGGGCTTTAAAGAGTGAAGCTTATATGATAATGGTAGACAACTAGATATAGTTATTGTGGAAGGACTTTGCCCATATGACCTAGATAATGAAAGTATGAGATTATGCATGTTCTTATAGAACCTATGTACATATTTTATCAACACTTTGAGAGTGAAGTGTCTATGATTATGATATGTAGATGTATTGATTGAAAGGCTAATCTCATGAACACATAGTGAACATGATTTGAAAGGTTTTCTCATATAGAATGATTGTAGCTTTAAAGGATTGCTTACCTAAAATGAATCAAGAATGTTAGACTAGAATAACTTGAAGTTGTGACATAAGGTCCCTTTATAAATAGCTTGACATGGTAAGATAAGACCATTTCATGATATCTTGAGTATAAGACCTCATGGTAACCTTAGATTGAGAAATCACACTCTCCCTAAGGGTAGCTTGAACTAGTATCATAGAATACTTGCATGGTAGCACGACTTGGTTAGGCCAAACCACTTCATTGGTAGCTAGGATGGAGAAATTATACCCTTCCTTGAATAGCTTGGACTTGTATGATAGTATGCTTTCCTTTGGTAGCATGGTGTAGCCTAGTATTGTGTTATTCCTTTGGTATCTTGGTCTAGCCTAATAGGGTGTTATTCCTTGGTAGTCTAGAAATGATAAATAGTAATCATGGATGTATGATAGCCTAACGTGGTACTTAGCATGGGTAGGATTATGGGGTCTTACTCATGCATTGTACAAGTATAACTTGAAGCTATTTATGAAGTATGTCTCTTATGTGTTGTATGCTTAGCTTGGATTGAGTAATAGTACTTTTCCTTGAGTAGCATGGACTTGCATAAGTAAGGTGCCTTCCTTGGTAGCTTAGTCTATCATAAGGTAGTGTTTTCCTTGGTAGCCTTGAATAGGTAAATTATAACCATTCATGAGTAATGACTTATCTTGGACTAGTAAAAAGGTACTCTTCCATGAATAACAAGAATAGCTAAATAGGGACTTGTCCCTAATTAAAATATCATGTTTATGAGCTATTTTATGAATTGTGTTGGATAGGGTGTCAAGGCACTCTTTCATGCATGTGAAATTAATTCAATACTAAACATATAATTGTGGGAATTATGCTTCACACCGAGTGGATATTGAATATGAAATGGAACCTTCTACCATAGTTGAGTTCAGGTTCCCAAAATATGTATCTCATGAGATGGAGACCTTTTACCACAGTTGAGTCCGGGTTTCTAGTAACAATCTTTGTATCCCATAAAAAATGTGCCCCCATAGGTCTTTAGCTAGTGGATCCACCTAAAAGCTAATACATGTTAGTTCTACCTTAGGCAAGTAGGACACTTTTTTTCGGTGTAAGGCATGACACCAGATTCCATGTTAAGTTCACATGGTCTATATCGGTTAAGGCTTATTCCCACCATGACAAGAATATGAACAAGAACATAAATTATGAATAATGGTTACTCAATAATCACTACTTAGTGTGGGTGGCGGTATGAGACTTCATCCATACATTGCACAACTAGGCTTTGAGAGTAGTTATGGTGTGTTCCTTTTATGTTATGATGAATTATGAAATGAAGTATGCTTAACGTGGATTGTTACTGTGAGATGCTTTCCATGATATGACTTAGTAAATGTGAAGGTTTCCTTGTCTATGAGTATTAACTAAAGATGAGACAAAAGAATTGTAAGTATGATTTAAGGTGGGCTAAAAGTAGTACTTAGTGTAGATGAGATTATGGGATCTTATCTATGTATTGCACAAGTATAGCTTAGGGTTACTCATGATGTGGTTCTATTATGCTATAATGATCTATATGTTGAAAATGTTTGTGACTTATGGTTTTACGCGCGCTATTGTGCATGATGATTCTCAAACTAGGGAAAGTGCATGCTTTTCAACTAAAATGTCCTTTTTAGCACATTTCAAGGTTTTATGCATGGCTATCTACCTAGTGTAATTGTTGTACTAACCCATATTTCTTCTATATTTTCCAAAGTGTAGGGATTGGAACTCAATTTGGTTCCCCTTGTGGCTGAGATCTTGGAATTGATCATTTTCCTTGCTAGTTGGTGAATCCTCATGATTCAAGGACCTATGAGTCAAATGTAGTTTCTTTCTAGCATTTCACTTTTGGATTTATGTTTACAAGGGTTGTGACCCTATTTTTGATTCAAGGATTGTATTAGATGGCTAATTGAGACAAGTTAGACATCTGCTTGCTTTTACAAAACACTTTGATTGTATGGATAAAGTTTTAAAGTTTCTGCATCATTTCTCTTATCATATGTGATGATATTGTAACAACCCAGAAAACTAGTAGGTGGAACTAGAGCCTTACGAGTGTGTTGTTGAGTTTGATGTGGGGTTTAGAAGTGTAAAATGGCTTCCCGTACTTAAAATAAGGGTTATAGGTGTTAAACATCTAGGTACAAGTCCCCAAGGACCAACCAATGGTCCTTGAGGAGGACCTTAACAAGTTCACCCAAAACTGCCCAAAAGGGGCCACCCAAGGATGGGCATCTATGGTCAGCAGATGGACCCACCCCCCGTGGGAAGGGGTCGTGGGTCAAGGCCCCATTTGTGATGCTGCAGGCAGGACCTACGAGTGTGCAGCATGCCCTGTATCCCCACCCACAGTCCGCTGGTCAGGGGCGTGGGTCGTGGCTGCAACACTGCCCTATTCACGGCCAAGGTGAGTTTAAGGAGGGTTATTCCCAACTTAATTATTTTAAGTAGGGGTCATTTAATATAGTCTTTATACATATATATAATCTACTTTAAGACATTTAACACCCTATTAACTCATTATATCTCAAGACCCCAAATCATAACCAACTTCCCTCTCCAAATATTCTCTCTCTAAAACTAAATTGAAGAGCAAGAACAAGGTCAAGCTTAGAGTTCAAGCAGCAGCCTTTATTCTTCCATTTCTTGTGGAAATCATCCTATGGTATAATTTCTTTTCATCTCTGGGTAGTTTCCACCCATAGAGTCCCTTCAAAGCTTGGTTTTTGAGATTCCAAATTACCCGAAAACCTAGGGTTTCAAATTAAGTCATGGGCTCTCTTTCAAAACATTTTCATTGATTAATTTATGATGAATTGTGATTGAATTGATGTTTAATGGTTGATTTATGATGAAATCCCCCCAAGAACCAATGAATCCCCCACTTTACTAAATTAACTTCATAATGTGGGAATTGTTGTATATCGGCCCAATTAAGTTAATAATGGTTGTTCATGGTGTAATTACATGACTTTAGTATGATCAAACATGTATCCTTGATTAACCTAAGGGTCTACGGTGAAATTGACATAGTCTAGTGTCATGTCATGAAAGAGGCAAATTGAGGGTTAGAGGTGACCTTCTAAGGATGATGAACTTATTCATGAATAGCCTTAGACTAGATGACCTAGATATGAATTACTTAAAAGTAAATCTTCTAGACATGAATTGACTAGCTTAGGGCTTATATGATGGATCATGGTTGAGTATTATTGAGATTGAGTTTATATGATACTAGGTGACTATAATTGAAGAATGAAGCATGTGGTTACACTACCTTGATAATTAGGTATACATAATGATCATGTGAGGCATTGCTTGAAAGTAAGGCTTGTAACAAGAAGATGACTCCTAGGGCTTTAAGGGTAAAATCTAAAGTGAATAAGCTAATGATGTCAATGCTTTAAGAAAGAAGCTATTATGTATGTTGAGTTGTATATGGAATTATTGTGAAAATACTTCACCCACATGACCTATAATATGATTACTAGAGTTTATGCATGAAATAAATGTTTTACTCGAGTCATCATTCTATCCATGTTTAACATAGTGAATGCTAGATGTATTGATTTAACATGATCTAGGATCCTTGAATGCAATATATGATGGGTATGTATGATTATGATATTATGTGCAAGTTTTATGAACACTTTGAGAGTGAAGTGTCTATGATGATAATGTGGTTGTTGTTGTGTCATTGAGAGGACAATCACACACACACCCCATGCTCATATATGACTATAATGTGACTAAGGTGTAGATTGAGTTATTGAATCATGATATTCCCCTTATCTAATGTAGTAATTCTAGATGATTCGGTTGAGTTGATTCATATCCCTTGAAGGGCAAATTATGAGGGTTTGTACATATTGATAAGAATTGTGTATGAACTCGTGATTCACTTAGAAAGTGAAGATTCTATGACAATTGTTTAATTGTAGTATTGTTTAAAGATCATCACATGACTACGCATGAAATGTCTAGGACTATGGTAATGTTGTTGTGTTGAGTGAAAGGCTATTCTCATTAACACTATGAACATTATGTGAAAGGTTTACTCTCATATTGATGATTCTAAGGTTGAAAGACTATTCTAACCTAATGAATCTATGAGCTATATCATGATGTTGTATTGGATTGAGTGTGAAGTCACCCTTCCATAAACATGAACTTAAGTAAAGACTTAACATCAACTTAAAGGGAATTATTCTTAGCACTGAGTGGATATGAAAATGAGATGGAAGCTTTTATGACAGTTACTCCGACTTCCCAATGCGTTTCTTTTACACCAGTCAGTTCGGTTTCCCAAAACAAGTTATCTCATGAGATGGAAACCTTTTACGTAAGTAGTATGAGTTTCTAGTAGCTATCTCCGTATCTCATAACTATGTACCCATATAGGTCTTTAGCTAGTGGATCCACCTAAAATCTAAACATGTTAGATCTACCTTAGGCAAGTAGGACACGACTTTTTGGTGTGGGGCATGACACCGGATTCCATGTAGCTCACATGGTCTATATTGGTTAAGGCTATTTTCCTACATGAACAAGAACAAGAACATGAACCATGACATGAACAAGAACATGGATTATTTACTATGGTTCCTCAAGAGGTTCAACTTAGTATGATTTGGGGTATGGGATTCATGTATTGCACAAGAAGGCTTTGAGAGTAGGCATGGTAGGTTTTCCCTTATGACATGATGATTATGAGTTAATGCATGCTTATTGTGAATTATGAACATGGACTATACTTATGAATTCTTAATGATCTTTACTTAGTATGAGTGGGGGTATGGGACTTCACTTATACATTGCACAAGTAGACTTATAAAGGGGTTGTGGTGTGGTTTCATTATGCCATGAAGACATATGAATTTATGTATGCATGATATGGATAGTTTCTATGAGTGTCTTTACTTATTACAAGTTATGAACATGAATGTCTCATTGTCTATGAGTGTTGGCTATGGATGAGGTCAAGGTACGTCATGCATAATTATGGTGGCCTAAAAGTGATACTTAGTGTAGATAGGATTATGGGATCTTATCTATGCATTGCACAAGTATGTCTTAGGGTTGCTTATGTGATAGTTCTAATATGATGAGATGATCTTGGTATTTAATTATGTATGTGAACTATGTCTTGTGAAGATTGGAGTATGCATTATGTTTATGTTAGAGACTAAGCTTGAGATTATGATGATATCTTTTATGTTATGATGAATTGTACATGATTTGTCTTATGAGCTACATTCTCCAACTATTTCAAAGATGATGTTCAAAAGTGGCATATAGCATGGTATTAACTAGAATGTCCCTTTTTGCATGTTTTAAGGATTTTTATGCATGGCTTACATACTTAGTACAATATTTGTGCTAACCCATATTTCTACATTTTCTATAAGTGTAGGGAATGGAGATATTGGATTCTACCCTCGTGTCTAGGACCTTAGTAGATCAAGAATAAGAAGATTGGTGAGTCCACATAGTATTCGAGAGCTTGACCATATGTCCTTTATGTCTTTCTTTTATGTTTTAGACTTATGTAGGGACTATCTCACTATGATTGTATTCAAGAGTTTTAATCCAACTATTATAGATGGTTTGAGACATGGTGTTATAGACTCTCTCATTTTATAAAAGACTTCGATTGTAAAGAAAAGTTTTAAATTTCTGCATTTTCCCCTATGTTCTTATGTCATGATATGCTATGAGGCTTGTATGAGACTTTTTGGAGTCTAGTACACCGTGTCACATCTAGGGGGTAGCCTTGGGTCGTAACAAACATGGTATCAGAGCACAATATTTTGGGATGGTTTTAGGAAGTCTCAAACCACGTCTATTCGAGTCTTGTTCATAAATGTAAAGTGCATCACATTTATGAATAGGAGGCTATCAGATGTTAGGAAACCTTCACTTCTTCATTCTCTAAGTCATGCCCTAGAGTTTAGCTTTATTAGGACTTTCTTCTAATGAGTGCCCTATGGTTTTAAGGATATGACTACTTCAAGGGCATACCTTGAAAGGAATGAGGAAGACAATGATGAGCAAGAGGTTCCTCCCCAAGCTCCAATTGTCCCTATAGGGGAGTATGTGTCTAATGAGAAGATTAGGTATGATTTTCAATTCTTGACTCAAGTCGGGATAGAAATTCTAGAATTTTATGGGTCAAAGATGGAAGAAGATCCTCTAGAGTTTATAGATAAGGTCTCTAGGGAGTTGAACTTTGTGGGAGTGACTCCTTTAGAGAAGGCGGATTTGACCAGTTACCAATTTAAGGATTTTTCTTTAATGTGGTTTTGTCAATGGAAAGAAGCGAGGCCGGTAGAAGCGGGCTCCATGGAATGGGAAAGATTTAAGAATGGGTTCTTTGATAGGTTTTGCCCTTTAGAGATGAGAAAGGCTATGATACTTGAGCTTATCAACCTTCGCCAAGGTAGGATGAGTGTTGAGGAGTATGCTCGAGTGTTCATTAGGTTATTGAGATATGATCCATCCATAGTGACCAACCCTAGGATGAAGATGAGTAAGTTTGTGTTGGGTGTATCCGACTTGATAGCAAAAGAATGTAGTATGGTTATGCCTGAGAATGATATGAATATTGATCGTCTTGTGATTCATGCTCAATGGTTTGAAAGGGAGAAACTTAAAGAGAGGTCTAGAGGAAAAAAGAGTTATAGACTCAATAATGATAAATTCTCTCAAGAAAGATTTTATGGTCAAAGCTCTTCTAAGATTATCCCAAAGGTTGGTGGGGAGAGGGTGTCTAACCCTCCGCCAAAAAGTGGAAGCAATAGTGAATCGATGTTACTTAAGCCTACTTGCAAAATATGTAGAAGGAAGCATTATAGTAGGTGTTTAGCCGGTATGGAAGGTTTTTATGGTTTTGGTAGAATTGACCACAAAATGAGATATTGCCCAGTACTTACCGCTAGGGGAAGAGAAAGGGAGAAAATTAGGTATGATGCTCTTCGAGCTAGAGGTGAACAAGAGTGTCCTACTAATGTTTCTCTTGGTATGTGTTTCATGCTTACATCTATTCTGGTAGTGCTTGTCTTTTATGACTTGATAAATTGGACATGATGAGCTTTTATGTTGTCCTTAGTATACATGGGTTTAATTGTGGTAATATGTGTTTGTTGGTAGAACCCAACTTAGCCATAATGAGTTTTATGATGCGTTTGAGGATTTGATGAATAGTGGTGTATAAGTGTTGCCTAGAGATGTTGAGTGAATAGACTCTTTTAACAGAGGATAGAAGTGTAATTCTCCATGGTTTAGAATCACTTTGTGTGAGTGATGTGAAAGTTGAGTGATAACTTTCTCCGACCTTAGAATTGAAAGAAATCTTCTTTGATAGCAAGGTCGTTGAGTGTTCTAGATATTCATGATTTAGATTGGCTCGAACTTCTCACCCTAAGAGGTGTAGTGAGTTTGAGAAGTTTAGTCCCGGTTTTGTAGGATCATATGAGACCTTGAGTAGTGCTGGTAAGGTTGCTTGTGAGTTCAAGTTGCTTAATGAGAACCTCTCTAATTTAGAAGTACCGAATGGGATCTTAGACCAACAAGTTAAGAAGTAGAAGAGTAAGGAAGTGCTTCCATGAGAATGTGGAGGAGTGGTATTTAGTAAGGCTTTTAGTTAAGGGTGTTTCTTGGGAGGCCAAGGGCAAATGAGATGTCCCGATATCCTTATGTTCCCTTCTATTCCTCATCTAGCTTAATGATGTTTTCGTAATCAAGACCCAACTTCCGATGAAAGTGTCTACGATCGTACAATAGTTTCGCAACCCAACCAAAGGTTAGGATTGTTCCCAAGAGAGTGGTTTTCAGAATTAATAGAAAAATAAAATTTAGTTCTAACTAGTCATTGCTAAAGACATTATCGATTAAAACCATTGTCAATTAAAGGGGACACAAAAGTGTCAATTAACAATGGGGTTTTGTCACTAGTAAGTAAAACCAATAAAATAAACAAGGATTTCTAAGTAATGAGAGGGGATCCTTCGGATATGACAGGAATACGGGTTAAGCTAGATTATTGGGTACATGCTTTCGATAGAAGATTCATAGATTAATTATGACAAGGCTAGACTTTAAGGGGAATAAGCTCTCTCTCGAGCAACTTACCCTGTTGCAAGCGCGTTCCTCCCAGACACCCACTTGCCGCATGAAGAACAGCATCCACCTTAAGCCTTTTCGCTCTCTCGAGCTGAGTGTGTGGACATGGGACTAGGGTTCACTTTCTCGAATTGAACCTCATGTCGACTCACTCGCACTGGCAATGAATTTAGTGGTCTTAGTTTTACGACCTCTCGCTCGAGCAAGCCAAAAACACATAAATAAACTTGTATTTGCAACTACAAATTCATTAAATTCATTTACAATCACTAAACGAAATCACAATTAAACTACAAATAGACTATCAACAAACAAGACCCAACAATTATCATAACCCATATTCGCTAAATCACACCCTAATAATTGGGGGTTTTAGCCACACATGTGTAAGAGATAGAAATTTATACCAAATTGAGCTCGCATTCAACTCGGTATGAAGATTTAAGTCTTGATACAAGCCAAAAGTTAAGAATCCAAGAGACCCAACTCTAAAACTTGAAGATGAAACCCTTTGGATCTTCAAGTCTTCAAAACCCTCTCAAACTTAGAGCAAAAGTACTATTCTATATGAAAATAATAATAATTGTTCAACCCTTACAACTACAACTCTAACTAGTATTTGTAGTTTTCACAGATTTGTGCTGCAGCGGATCGTTCGATGTCGTTAGTCGAAATCGCCGATCAACTTGGCCATTCGCCCTTTGGTGTAGTTCATCACCGTCTTGCACCAACCTTCAGCATCATCGTGCTCTGTGCCATTGGACGACATGGTACTGCTTCACGGAACTACTCGGCGATGCGCCGACTACTCCCTTTCTCTGCCGACTTGATCCTTTCCTTCAGGGCTCAGCACACTGGAACAAAAGGCAAGGTAAGACCCTTCAGTGACTCGCCAAGTGGACTCAGCGATCCTCAGGCCTTCATTTCTTCGTTCTTTTCAGCCTCTTCATTCATTTTTGCGACATAGTGTCCATGCTTTCCTTCAAACTTCAAATACCTGAAACTTAAGGGTTTTAATAAGATATTGAGGTAAAAGAAGCATTTGAGGACACAATTTCTATTAAATATAGCCCTAAATGAGTCCAATTTGTGGACTCGTCAACACCCCAACTTAAACTTTTGCTTGTCCTCAAGCAAACTCAAGTTCAACCATTCAAAAAGGATGTCTCGAACAGTGCTACACAAGACTCAATCATGAATGCACACAACAAGACACAATTTACTTATGCAAAGATCAAATGTGCACTCAAAGATTCAGGTTGTGACTCACCAATATCAATGAATCTCACGTTCTGAATACTGGATTCAAATGCAAGTTTAAGCTCAACTATAGTATTCAAATGCCCTCACACAAAGAATGATTCCATATTCACACAATGGTTTCACAATTTAAAGCTTTGGAATCAGATGCAACACTCACACTAACAAAGAAGAACATAATGCATAATTTCACCCATAGGTTTGCTCGTATTTTCCAATCAACATTTGTTTCAGCTCACTCAAGATCAAAAAGGTCTTTTCAAGGCTTGTAATGGGGCTGAGTGCAAAGGTATGGTCATATAGGCTCAGTGACTTTCATCCTCATGAAATGTGGTACTTAAAAAAATTCCTTTCCATTCTCCTTCATCATTTTCATTAGTCCTTATAAGTCATCCTTTTATTCACTTTCCATGGATTGTTTGGGATCCCCATTTCTTTTGTACTTTATTCCACACTTTCTTTTCCATTCTTTTTTTTCTTTTCTGTTTTCTCTTCTTTTTTTTATATGGAGGGGTTCCATTATTCACAAAAACATGGATAAGAGGAGACTTTCCTTGCACTTCTTGATTTGCCTTCTCTCTTTACCACGCTTGGCCTAAGTTGGCTATTCAAACTAATCACAACTTCATGAGGATTATGGGTAATGGATAAAGAATGGTCTAGGTTTCATTAAGTTTATTCCAAGGGAATGTAAGGTTCAAGGGGTGTTCAAAAGAAGTTCACACACTCACAAGGTAGGTCACAAAACATGTATATGTCAAATTGACTCACACTCTTAGAAATTGCCTAAGATCATATCAAGAGATAGCATCACTTAATTGACTGGACCAACGGGGTAAATTCTAGGATATATTATGCATAGTTCATAGGTAAGCTCATCATACTAGGCATTGACACTATAAGTCAAACAAGACTCCACATTTTCATTATTGTTCAATGATCATCACAAGAGAATCAATTTGATACAAGGCCAGTCATAACGAGATGCAAAGAGTTCACATATTGTCTATGCAACTTCATTTGGCCTCATCGTAGCTGCGCATTCATGTTCGTTGGATTGAGAACACTATTCAAGTCATCGGTATTGATCCGGACCAAGACTCAAATTTTGTAAAAGAACAACCACATTCAACATACAAGAGGTGGCAAAAAAGTTTTAGGATGGGTCAAACTCATTTTACAATTTAAAATAAAAGGAGCCATAAGCTCAAACATCCACAAAAAGTAGTATAAAACATAACTTAAGCACAAAGCCCAAATATACACAACATACGAACATAAAATAGCACACAAAGGTGGGCCTCACCCCACCACACCTAAATGCAATTTGTCCTCATATGCAAATAACACAAAATTCGAAAGGTAAAATAAAGAAAGATAGAGAGAGAGGTAAAGAAAGGTCCTGTCTGCGCAGTCTCTCTATATGTCGAGGCATCAGTGCCCGATGTGTCAGCCTGGAATTTGATAATGGCCCCCGAAGCTTCTTCAGAAGATTCAGCAGTAGTTGACTTACTAAAATTGTCCAAGTCATGAGCCACCAAAAAGAAGTGGATAGCTATGAAGAATCCACGTTTCCGCGAGGGAATAGTGGGGTCTTGGGGATTTGTTCCCTTTCTAGCACTGGGCTTCTTGCCCTCATTATCCATTTTGGGAGGATTTGTTTCTTTTGTATTTTTCCTGAATTTTTTTTCTTATTTGTCGAAGTGGCATATTTCTTCCCGCTACTTTTGGTCTAGCCATTTCTGCAAAGCTTCGAGAAAAAGTTAGAACGTATTCAGACAAAAACAAATCAATTCAATTGCAGAATCAGTTCGCCGAACCAGTTGGCGAAGCGTGCAATTACTTAGGCGGTTCACCAAGTGTAGTGCATAGAGAATACAAGGGTGCAGACAAAAGGTGGACGAAAAGTATTTCGGCGAAACGCTGAATGCTTTCAGCGACGTCGTGCATCTTGCCAAAAATTACAGAATTCAACATCATATTTAACATTGAAGTAAAGGCGAGATGGGAATTGTAGGCGAATCACCGAGTGGTTCAACGAGCTTGACCCAACATGCCTGCTTATGATCCACCTACTCGAATTCAACCCTAGGACCCCTAAAAACAAGATTAAGGCATGCACAACAAAAAATTGGCTTAGACCCAGTGACAATTGTGCACAACCCATGAATTTTAATTCAGTTTAAAAACACAACCATCAAGAATTAACTATTTAACTTAGTACATGCAAAATTTGTGAACCAAACAGGCAAACAAATATTCTAATCCTACCAGAGAAACCCAGCACAAATCAACAAGGTAATTTCATTGCATTTAGTCCAAAATTGATAGAAAGAACTCAGAGTTTGTGAACTAACCTTTCGTTCTGACAAAAATGGAATTGAATAGCTAGGCAACAATGTAATCCAAGTCCTGAATACAAATCAACACCTAAAATACTCTAAAAGTGTAGGATATTGAAAATAGCGTGCAGGTGTGAGTTTGGGCAGATAAACAGTGAATGAAGTTGAAACTCTTAAACCTTTGGCTTGCAAAAACCGTCCAGTTTTCGCCCACTAGGCGACATTAGTCCAGCTCGCCTACTCACTCGGCGGAATGCTGACTCTTTAGCTTCTTCGTCAAAATTTATAGGACCTCTGGTTTATGGAGAGTCCAAACGGCGATTTCCATCATGATCACCGACATGGTTGGCGATTCGCCAATATTTTCCAAAGCTCACCGAATTTTACAGACTCCAATGTTGACGATGTCTTGAGTCAAATGGCGGACAAGGTCGGATTCGTTGACTCCTTTAGTGAGTCGCCGACTAGATCTGTTGTTTTCCATCCTTCAATTTTTTGAACACTTCTCATACTTTAAACTTTACAAACAACATATCATTATTTTACCAAGAATTAATAAATAAATAAATAAATAATTAAAGAGGTTTTGGGTTGCCTCCCAAACAGCGCCTTAGTTATCGTCGCGACACGACATAAGTCCACCTTCAAATCTCACTCTTGGGGTTAGCTATATTATCACTTGGCGAACCCCTTTGCTATCTCAGATTGAGGTGAGACGTAATATGACCCATTTGGGTCTCCAACTACTTGATTGAAACAGAATGGGAGGTAACGGTCTGGCTAAGGGTAGAAACATCTTCTTTCATGCCTTTCAGCATTTTGTCTGACCCTTCAACTTTGTTGAGGATACGCAAAAGCATATCCTCAGACCTACCACCCTCTGAATCCTTTGGGTTTTGGCGCTCGTGGGGAGGCACATATTTGTCCTTCTCCCCATCCTTCCAATTAGGATTTCGGTCTCTCTATTCACGATCTTTCTATCTGTCATATCTAGCCTAACCTTAGTTACCACCCTTTCTTGTGTAGTTTGAACGATAACCACCACCTTGGTTGGCTAGGAAGTTCACCTCCTCATTATACAAGGCTTCGAAATTCACCTCCTCAGGAATCGCACACCCGACCCCCACAGCGTTGACACCACGGGCACTGGCCCCCATGACATTTTTGGATAAAATTTCAAGTGGTGTCATGATTTTGGCCATGTTTTGGTCTCTCTTATTATCTTTGTCCATCTTTTCCTTGGATAGTTTGAATGTGAGTGGGAGACTTGGTGTTCACCAGTGTACCATGCCCTATTGATGGTCATCTTTCCATCTAAAAGTTAGGTTGCCACTGCATACGGTTGCTGCATCAAGCCTCCAGGCAAAAGTTTATCAGTGACACCTTTATTTACGGTATTCAAGCTTTGGTAAAAGTATTGTAGCAAGACATTATCGAGCAGACCATGAGTCGGACATTGTAGCACTAATTTTTTAAATTGCAGCCAAGTTTCATGTAGAGGCTCTCCTTCTAGTTGTTTAAAGCTTTGGATGCTACCCCGCAGTGACATCATCTTCGAGAGAGGGAAAAATTGCACTTGAAATGCGGTACCCAACTTCTCCCAAGAAGTGATGGATTCACGTGGTAGCTCGGCTAACCACTTGCACACCTCTCCCATCAACGAGAAAGGGAATAGCCTCAACCAGATCAACTCCTAAGATATGTTTTTGAACGAGAATGGTCCACACACATCTACGGAGTTTCAAAGATGCTCGTGAGGATCCTGATGAGCCAGTCCGCTGAAAAGTCCCTTTAGTTGCAAGAGTTGCAACATGGTGCTTGTTATGTGGAATACTGCATTTCCCTCGCCTGGTGTAAACGGATGACTCCAACACCTCCCATGAGATGGGGTCCATTGATGTTGGGCTCTTACACATCGTTGAGATTTTTGATGTCGTCTTGGGGGCCTACCTGGCTACCGTTGCTACCGTTAGCACTCATGCTTTCTAAAATCGTCACACAGCAAACAAAACAAAACTAAAAATAAGGTAAGTAGACTACAATTAAGAAGAACAAAAATTCTATTAATCTATAAATTCTCAAATAACACCACTCCCCGACAGCGGCGCCATTTTGATGTTTGCGTAATCAAGACACAACTTCTGATGCAAGTGTCTACGATCGTACAATAGTTTAGTAACCCAACCAAGGGTTGGGATCATTCCCAAGAGAGTGGTTTTGAGAATTAATAGAAAAATAAAATTTAGTTCTAACTAGTCATAGCTAAAGACATTATTGATTAAAAACATTGTAAATAAAAGGGGGACACAAAAGTGTCAATTAACAATGGGGTTTTGTCACTAGTAAGTAAAAACAACAAAATAAATAAGTATTTCTAAGTAATGAGAGGGGATCCTTGGGATGTGACAGGAATACGGGTTAAGCTAGATTATTGGGTATATACTTTTGATAGAAGATTCATAGAGTAATTATGACTAGGCTAGACTTTAAAGGAGATAAGCTCTCTCTCGAGCAACTTACCCCATTTCAAGTGTGTTCCTTTCGGGCACCCACCTGCCGCATGAAAAACAACCTCCACCTTAAACCACTCACTCTCTCGAGCTGAGTGTATGGACATGGGACTGGGGTTCACTATCTCGAGCTGAACCTCATGTCGACCCACTCCACTGGCCATCAATTTAGTGGTCTTAGTTTCATGACCTCTCTCTCGAGCAAGCAGAAAATACATAAAGAAACTTGTATTTGCAACAAATTCATTAAATTTAGCCACAACCACTAAACGAAATCACAATTAAACTACAACTAGACTATCAGCAAGCAAAACCCAACAATTATCTTAACCCAAATTCTCTAAATCACACCCCAAGAATTGAGGTTTTTAGCTACACATGTATAAGAGAGAGAAATTTATACCAAATTGAGCTCGCATTCAACTGGGTATGAAGATTTAAGTCTTGATAAAGGCCAAAAGTTAAGAATCCAAGAGACCCAACTCCAAATCTTGAAGATGAAACCCTTTAGATCTTCAAGTCTTCAAAACCCTCTCAAACTTAGAGAAAAAGTACTATTCTATATGAAAATAATAATAAATGTTCAACCCTTAAAACTACAACTCTAACTAGTATTTATAATTTTCAAAGATTTGTGCTGCAGCGAATCGTTCGGCGTCGTTAGTCAAAATTGTCGATCAACTCGGTGATTCGCCCTTTGGTATAGTTCATCATCATCTTGCACCACCCTTCAGCATCATCATGCTCTGTGTCATTAGGCGACATGGTACTGCTTTGAGAAACTACTCGGCGATGCGCCAACTGCTCCCTTTCTCCGCCACTTGATCCTTTCCCTCAAGGCTCAGCACTCTGGAACAAAAGGTGAGGTAAGACCATTCGGTGACTCGCCAAGTGGACTCGACGATCCTCAGGCCTTCATTTCTTCGTTCTTTTCAGCCTTCTCATTCCTTTTTGCGACATAGTGTCCATGCTTTCCTTCAAACTTCAAATACATGAAACTTAAGGGTTTTCATCAGATATTGTGGTAAAATAAGCATTTGAGGACCCAATTTCTATTAAAATATAGCCCTAAATGAGTCCAATTTGTGCACTCATCACTTAAGATGATAAGTTCTCCTTGACTCATTTCATGATGGTGGAGTCTTAGATGTTATATGTGTTCCATGATTTCCTTGTCCCATAGAGTTACTCTTACTAATCTTACTAGGGTTTGGATGCATGGTTGATAGACCTCTATTGTTTTTAGATCACGTTGAGGTTATAATGAGGCTTGGTGATGCTTTGGGTTTGTTTTAAAGGAGTAGTATTTGAGGTTTTAGTAAAGAGGCTCACTCCCAAGGGGGATATCATGTTCTTAGATAGAAAAATTGATTGAGAGTCCCGATATCCTCATCCCTTTCTTCTATTACTATTCTAGCTTGAGACCAAGAGTTACGTTTTTGGGCTTGTTTTATGTTTAGGAGCCATGAATGTTTTTGAAAATTCCTATGACCTCCTTATGTTATGCACGTTCTTGAGAGAATTATTGTTTTGTATAAAAAAATGAGTTTTCATGATTACACGTTGCTCATGTTGTTCTGCATTTTAGTATGATGATGGCATAATTGACTTCATGAGATGATTTGATGGACATGCTTTGTTATGCTTTTGATGAAACGACATATTGGATCCATAATGTTGTGTTGAGCTTGCTTTTAGTTGTAAAAGATAGTTCCTCCTATGGTTATGTGATTGATGATGTTTAGAAGTGTTTGTATAGGCTCACTCCCAAGGGGAAGATGGTGTGTCTAGCTAATATTGTTGTTATGTGCTTATGTGTTGCCATGACTTCTTTATATACAACATATTCATGAAAACTTGTGTTTTGAAAGGAAATGAGTTTATATGAATTGTTTTCCTCATGTGTAGTGCTTTTAGTAAGAGGTTCCTATTGTACTTTATGAGAAGAATATATGAGCATGCATTAGATTGGAGTTGAGAAATTTCTCCTTGAATGAAATGCTTTTTGAGAGTAAATTGCATATGAGCTTCATCAGAGTATGTTGAGAATATTATGACTAGGAGATGGTAATTCCTCCTTGAACATGACTAATTATGAGAATCTCATGCATAAATGGGTTGTTAGATGTCGTTCATACTTCCTTGTATTGCATTGAGTATATTGAGATGGAGTGATGTTTCCTCCTTGTTTATGTGCATTTAGATGTTTCATGCATGATGGTCTACTAGTCTTGAGTATTTAATTCCATATAGTGTCATTCAGGGACGAATGTTCCTAAGGGGGAGATAATGTAACAACCTGGAAAACTAGTAGGTGGAACTAGAGCCTTACGAGTGTGTTGTTGTGTTTGATGTGGGGTTTAGAAGTGTAAAATGGCTTCCCAGACTTAAAATGAGGGTTACAGGGGTTAAACGACAAGGTACAACTACTTAAGGACCAACCAAGGGTCCTTGTAGAGGACCCTAACAAGTTAACCCAAAACTGCCCAAAAAAGGCCACCCACGGATGGGCATCTACAGTCAGTAGATGGACCCACATCCCGTGGGAAGGGGTCGTGGGTCAAGGCCCTAGTTTAGAGGCTGCAGGCAGGACCTACAAGTGTGCAATACGCCCCATAGCACCCCCATGGTCCGTGGGTCAGGGGCATCTATCGTGGCTGCAACACTGCCCCATTCACGGCCAAGGTGAGTTTAAGTTGGGTAATTATCAACGTAATTATTTTAAGTAGGGGGCATTTAATATAGTCTTTATAAATATATATATATAAACTATCTTAAGACATTAAACACTCTATTAACTCATTATATCTCAAGACCCCAAATCATAACCAACTTTCCTCTCCAAATATTCTCTCTCTAAAACTCCATTGAAGAGGAGGAACAAGGTCAAGCTTAGGGTTCAAGGGTAAGACTTTCTTCTTCAATTTCTTGTGGAAATCATCCTAAGGTATGGTGTCTTTTCATCTATGGGCAGTTTCCACCCTTAGAGTCCCTTAAAATCTTGGTTTTTGAGATTCCAAATTCCCCTAAAACCTAAGGTTTCAATCTAAGTCATGGGTTCTCTTTCAAAACGTTTTCATTGCTTGATTTATGATGAATTACGATTGAATTGATGTTTAATTGTTGATTTATGATAAAATCCCCCCAAGAACCCATGAATTCCCCACGTTACTAAATTGACTTCATGATGTGGGTATTGTTGTATATTGGCCCAATTAAAAGAATAATGGTTGTTCATGGTGTAATTACATGACTTTAGTATGATCAAACATGTATCCTTGATTAACCTAAGGATCTATAGTGAAATTGACATAGACTAGTGTCATGTCATGAAAGAGGCAAATTGAGGGTTAAATGTGACCTTCTAAGGATGATGAACTTCTTTATGAATTGCCTTAGACTAGATGACCTAGATATGAATTACTTAAAATTAAAGCTTCTAGACATGAATTGATTAGGTTAGGGCTTATATGATGGATCATGGTTGAGTAGTATTGAGATAGAGTGTATATGATACTAGGTGACTATAATTGATCAAGAATGAGGCATGTGGTTAGACTACCTTGAGAATTAGGTATACATAATGATCCTATGAGGCATTGCTTGAGATTAAGGCTTGTAACAAGAAGATGACTCCTAGGGCTTTAATGGTAAAAGATAAAATAAATAATCTACGGATGTCAAGGCTTTAAGAAAGAAGCTATTATGTATGTTAAGTTGTATATGGCATTATTGTGAAACGACTTCACTCACATGACCTATAATATGATTACATGAGTTTATACATGAAATGAATGTTTTACTTAAGTCATGATTATATCCATGTTTAACATAGTGAATGCTAGATATGTTGACTTAACATGATCTATGATCCTTGAATGCAAGATATGAGGGGTATGTATGATTATGATATTATGTGCATGTTTTATGAAACTTTGAGAGTTAAGTGTCTATGATGATAATGTTGTTGTTATGGTGTCATTGAGAGGACAATTACACACACACACCCCATGCATGAATATGACTATTATATGACTAAGGTGTTGATTGAGTTATTGAATCATGATATTCCCCTTGTCTAATGTAGTAATTCTAGATGTTTGGGTTGAGTTGATTCATAGCCGTTGAAGGGCAAATTATGAGGGTTTGTACATATTGATAAGAATTGTATCTGAAGTCATGATTCACTTAGAAAGTGAAGATCCTATGACTATTGTGTGATTGTGGTGTTGTTTGAAGATCATTCTCCCTTTACCCTTACACATGACTATGCATGAAATCTCTAGGACTATGGTAATATTGTTGTATTGATTAAAAGGATATTCTCATTAACACGATGAACATGATGTGAAGGTTTACTCACATATTAATGATTCTATGGTTGAAAGGATATTCTCACCTAATGAATCTATGAGCTATATCATGATGTTGTATTGGATTGAGTGTAAGTCACCCTTCCATAAACATAAACTTAAGTAAAGACTTAACATGAACGTAAAGGGAATTATGCTTAGCACCGAGTGGATATAAAAATGAGATGGAAGCTTTTAAGCCAGCTAGTCTGTCTTCCCAATAGGTTCCTTTTACGCCTGTCAGTTCGAGTTCCCAAAACAAGTTATCTCATGAGATGGTGATATACCGTGAGTTTCCAGTATTTCTAATACATTTCACTTACAAGTTGTGTGTGCCTAGAGCCTTTTTGTATTGGTTTTTATGTGTTTTTATCATATTTTGCATGAAAGATGTTCAGGCGCGGAAGTATAGAGACAGCTGAAAGAAATGCAGAAAAAGGGCATTCACGGAGGTGATCTACGGACCGTAGGTCTATTGACGGTCCGTAGGTGATGAACGTAGATCAGCAGGCAAGGTATGGAAGACAAATCAAGAAAATCTGACCAGGTGTGGACAGACCGTACTGTTGATCTGTAGATTGATATTGCGAGGGTTCCAGTACCAGATTTTTGAAGATTCCAAGTGTGGAGCTACGGAGGGGATTGACGGACCGTAGATCGATCTACAGTTCGTACTGCAAGTCCGTCGTTTGCTTCAGAGAAGCTAAATTTTGGAAGCCAAAATAATTTCTAAGTCCTGGCTGACGGAAGGGGACTTACGGACCGTAGATCCACTGACGGTCCGTAAATCAGTCTCATGGAATGAAGACGCGTGCTTGAACAAACTTTCCTTAATTTGTTTCCCTTTTAATTTAGGATTTGTTTTCTATAAATAGGGCATGTAAACCTCGTTTTTAGGGGTTAGACATTATTATTCTAGTTTTACTTTGTGACTTGTGAGATTAATTCGAAAACCTAGCAATTATTGATTTCCTAAGTTCGTTTTGAAGATTTTGACTTCGCAATTCAAGTTGAATTTCTGGGTTTATTATTCTCTTTACGTAAGTTCATGATTTCTTCATCTAAAACTATGAATTGTGTTCTTGCTAATATGGGTAA
>JAKRZT010028039.1:0-30727 GCA_029582215.1 Solanum sparsipilum | reverse complement strand
CATCAGCACCCCACGCCCTTCAAAAAAATAATTTAAGTTTGTTTTTAAAAAATATTTTCTACTTGAAATTTTTATTTTTTCACCCCTACCCTCGACCGCCCCCGCCAGCCCCCCCCCCCCCACCCCTCCTCCCAAAAAAAATTTAAGTTTGTTTTTAAAAAAATATTTTCAACTTCAAAATTTTATTTTTTCACCCCGATCCTCGACCCATCTACCCCCCACCCCCCAAAAAATAATTTGAGTTTGTTTTTAAAAAATATTTTCAACTTCAAAATTTCATTTTTTTCACCCCTATCCTCGACCCCCTCCCCCAACCCACGCATCCCCCTACCAGCCCACCCCCAAAAAAATTTTAAGTTTATTTTTAAAAAATATTTTCAACTTCAAAATTTCATTTTTTTCACCCCTACCCTCGACCCCCCCACCCTCACCCCAACCCCCCACCCCCAAAATATAATTTAAGTTTATTTTTAAAAAATATTTTCAATTTCAAAAATTATCTTCTACTCTAGTAAAAATAAAAGATATTTCTCAAAAACATTTTTCATTCATAAATCAAACACTAAATTTTTTTTCCGAAAAATATTTTCTACTCACCAACCAAACATGAGAAAATAAGTCAAAAATCTATTTGTTTTCTAGGAAAACATTTTCCTTCATACCAAACACACCCTTGAAGGAAAATGAGGCTAGCTGATTTATTTCTTTTTTTAGAGAGATCAAACTGAATTAATTGTCTATATACAACTTTTTTTCGAGACTTGGAAAAGTAATACTCCTATATTATTGTGTAGTGCCAAACAATTCCTATTTCTACAAGCATCCACTGAGTTCCACAAGGCCACGAATTCAATCCCGTCCTTCTCTTCCCCCTCTGCTTTCCCAATATCTTGTTTGGATTTTTCCTATAATCAAATCTCAAAACATTTTAAAAACCAAAACCATAAAAAAGAAAAAAACATTAATATCAAAATTTAAGATAAACCTTTTATAAAAAAAGTGGTCCATGCAGTAAAGCTTCGAGAAAGAGTTAAAGTCCAGGTCGTCTCGATCATAAGACCACTAAAACAATTACTTGGGGTCCTAAATTTTTAAGGGCCACTAATTTTCCTAAAGATATATGTATATAGAGAGTAAGTGTTTACTTTATTTAATGTGGATTGAACGGAGGTCTTGTATCATGCTTACTTATGTGGCTACTTATGTTGTTTACTTATTTATATCTTTGCGATTATCATGAACCGACATTATTAGTCCTTACATTTACCTTTTCTTTATTCTCTGATTATTGAATATTTTAAAGTCTACCAAACGATAAAACCTTTTGCATTAGATAAAATCTTTTGTTGTTGTATTTATAAAAATATCAAATTTGTTTTTGGTGTAGTCTTTAAATTTCAAGCACCACAAGTCCGCAACAAATCAATACTATTTTAATATCATTATGTCAACTTATCATATTCGGCGAAACTATTACAATATCATCATATAAGCTTTTTAAATTTTTGAGTCAGGTTTTATTATTCTAACTTTATATTATATTTTTTTCATTAAAAAAATATTGTTGTTTACATTCTTAATTCATACCTTCTCGAGACTTTCACTTTATGTTATAGTTATTCAATTTATATATAACAACTAAAGAAATAGATCTTGAAGTTTGATTTTAAGTCCCAAACTTATTGAGGCGGTCCTATTGAACCACAAAAATATATTATATAGTTTTACACTGCATTTGTATGAAAGACTATTTCCACAACTTTGAACATTATATCAATTTTACCATTCAAATATACGCAATTACGTTTTTGAAAATATTTGAGATATCATTAGTGATTTATTGCTAACGAGTACAACTTCCAGCCATACATACATAACGGTCCAAACAGACGCACGCAAAATACAATCGCTCCGCCACAAAATGCTGGTCGTCCCGCCTCAACCGCTGCCGTTATTCGCCGCCAATTCACTCTCCGACGGCTCCTTCCGCTGTGTATTCCGGAGGAGCAAGGTTAATTCCAGCTCCAGTCGCTTAGCACCGCCAGTTGCGGCAGTTGCACGTGAGGTAGATGATTTCACGAAGTACTCCGGCTATGTTTTTGAGCTGAATCCGTCGGAGGATGATTCTCTTACGGAGTACAACATCGTGAAAATTGCTGCGTTTTATCAGAAGAAACCGTTTGTTGTACTTCGTAGGCTTGTCCAAATCAGTTCTACTCTGGGAAAGTGGTTCGCCGTCAGGTACCTGGATAATGTTAATGAACGCGCCGATGAGATGTTCAAAGTTAGTATTTTCCGATACATTTTTTGCAATAATGCATCCTCGCTATGTGTACTTGAACTAATTTAGTGTTGTTTTGGCTGCTTGCAGATTAGAGCCGCAGAATTGAGGAAGATACTATTACAGCTTGGTCCAGTATGTCTTATTAATTGGACTTGCAATTTTTACTGAAACAACTCTCTATTTTAGTATAGTTTTAATATGGAAGTGGCAATAATTAGGTAGCTCACTGTTACTAGTAAGAAGCCCAGACAGTTGAGTAAAGAGACTGACTTACGAATTTATGAGTTTACTGGACTTCGGAAATCCCATGAAAATGCAAGAGAAAAGATGCATCTAAGTGTTTTTCCATATATTTCCTACTAAAGTACTTCCCATCACATACTATAATTGGAAATTAGTGTGTGTCTCACAGATAGACTTGGGCTTGGACTTAGGGATTCAAGTGCAGTACTTGAAAAATATGAAGACTCCTTACATTAAATTTTTTATTTTTGTGATTTTTTAACAGTTAATTGGCAAAAGGACAACTGGTTCTGAAAGTTTACAAGATTTGAAACTATATTTTATATGTTAATGCCCTGCAAAAGAACGCTCTTCCACTTGCAGATTAGTCAATACAGATGACTAATAACAGGTTTGTTACATCCCAGGAACAACATTTTTATCTATTCCCATAGTTAGGCAATCACATTCACTCTCTTGACAAGTATTTATATGCCTCAAACCTTTCTTTTTTTCTCCTTTATTCTTTATTAGTTTTCAACATTTTCTGCTACTAGAACTAGAAGAATTTTCCTGGGCATATTTTTATTTGCTCAAGTCTGAATTGTCAGCTAAATTTCAGCGCAATTCCTAGGAATAGTATGCTCAATATGACAAGTTTTAAGTTTTGTCGTGGATAGTAGTGCAATGACCTTATTTCTAACAAACTAGTCAAATTCAAACCGACACCAGGCATCAAACTTTGGGGCACTACATGCTAGTGATTCCAACAAATAATCATCCAAAACATTATTCCCGTGGACCATGCCCAGTCCATGGGCTAGACCATGTCATCCTTTCCAATAGGAACCTACCTATGCTAACAACTAGACTATGCATATGAACTTAATGTCCTTTGAACATATGCTACTTAAAGAATCTTTTAAACTAACCCAAGTAGCAATAGCTGATATTAAACTCCTAGTTCTACATTGCACAATAAGCTTCTTGGGTAACTGACTCCATACAAAAGTAACTTTTAAGAAAGGATCAAAGGCATCAAGAGGAACTTGTAGTATGGTGCAACTGAACTTAGCAATATGAATCATCTCAGTACCACATGCTGTCTCTTCGGTGGCACTGCCATATAATATCATGTTTGGTTACCAGACATATTGTCCTTCCATACTTAGGCTTGCGTGATGTCAATCCCTACCCGCCTATAAGCTCTGCACAAAGTTCAAGCCTTCACGTTGAAACATTTAATGGCTAAGGTATTCGATAGACCTAATCTGGAGCCTTGATCTCTGAAAGATGGATGTGCTTGAGAGTGTTCCTACTCTCTCTGCGATATCTTATGATATTTTATATACTACAAGTTTCTTTTCCTGCAATTCTTCGTCTAGTTCCTCTTTTTTTTTCTACAGTTTTTTTATAACTGTGTTCTTTTTAATAAATTTCTTGTGCAATATTTGCTGAATACTTGTACAATATTATCCCTTTGCCATGGTGATGAATTCCAAATATTCTTTTGCAGGCATATGTTAAAATTGCACAGGCTTTCTCATCTCGACCAGTAAGTAGAGCTTCTTTCAGCTATTCAATTTTGTGGATTCACTTCCACCCAACACCCAGTGAATTTCTTTGAAACCTGAGGAAATTCTGTTGTCATCGGATTTGTTGATCTTGTAGAGGTCTCCGGTATTGAATCATGTAGGACACAATAGGGAGCTTCTGCTCGTCATGCTTAATATTTGTTTTTCTCTGACTGAGTTCTCTATACGAAATTGGCATAAGCTCCCCTTTATTTTTCCTTTAGTGAATATTGATCAACAAGTTGAAAATGATAATTTTTTAGCATTACTGCAGGTAACATGCTGGATCATAGATTTATTTTGTATTTAGTTCCTTTTTGACTGGATATGTGTGTGTTGGTTTCTGAAAGTAAAACCATCTTGGAAACATCTTTTAGAACCTGTAAAGAGAGAGAAAAAATAAAGAGCATTGTTTACAATTAATGTGTCTGCTAATTGGAACTGCTCGAAAATTAAAGGGGTTCCAAAATTTTCATTTCTCCAAGCTTTGCAACTATTACATCCTTGAAATTTCATGAACTAGAATTCTGAGTATGTATCCAAAATGCTCATTCGCATGAACTGGTTCATTTTATGCAACTAATTCATACTTCTTGTGAAATAGTGGGACAATAACTGCAAGTAGTCTATGCAAGGATTAATTGTTTGAAATGCACACTCATTGAGTCATGTTAGCATCCCATATTTCACTAAATCTAGTGATGTTAATCAGACTAAAAAATTTTCTTCTAGGATTTGATACCACCATCGTACTTGGATGAGCTATCTCTGTTGCAAGATCGGATAACACCTTTTTCCTCTGAAGTAGCTTTTGGAATTATAGAGAAGGAGCTTGGCATGCCAATAGATGTGATGTTCTCTGAGATCTCACCTGAGCCTGTCGCAGCAGCATCACTTGGACAGGTCTGTGAAGCAGCGGACTTGTTTTTCTTAGTTTAAAATTAGGTGGACTCGTATTCATTCTTAGTATAAGCCAAAGGTGAAAGAAACTAAATGTGAGTTCTATTTTTAAGGTCTATCAAGCTAGGCTTCGTTCTACCGGGGAAGTTGTTGCTGTAAAGGTGCAAAGACCTGGAGTTCAAAGTGCAATCTCCTTGGACATATTGATTTTACGTTATCTCTCAGGCTTAATAAAGAAGGCAGGGAAACTTAATACCGACCTTCAGGTACTATGATACAAGTAAATTCCTAGCTGAGAGAGGAAAAGTGAGATGGGATTATGGAGCACTAAATGATTTAGGCTGATCTGAAATTTAGTGTCCACAAGCATCTATTTCCAACATGACAAGACGTATTCTTTGCAATTACTAGTCCTGAACACATTTTTTCTCAATATGCAGGCAGTTGTTGATGAGTGGGCCTCAAGTCTTTTTCGGGTATGCTTTTATATCTTACTCTTCCTAGTAAACTCTCATATGTTTGTGGCTGTCCACATACTTCCTGTCCTAGTAGTTGATAATTGACATCAAAGTTGTAAAAAACCCCGTTGGAAGAAGCCCTTTGGTGTGAATGAAATTGTTTCTGTTATCTACTAACTGGTCTAGTTTATCTTTGGATTAAGGCATAGTTGATTGATTGTTGGTTGTTGTCAATTCTTTAATTTGATGTCTTCTACTTCAGTTCCTATCTGTGAGTTTCATCATTAGTGTTACTTTATAAGTCCTAGACTTAAAATTTGATCAACTGATCAATACTTTATTCTTTTTTAGGTTCATATTCTGTCATGCAAGAGGAATTAATTTTTCCTTTAGTATTCCATAATTAAGTTGTACAAATTATTGTGGTTTGGGAAAGACTGACAGAGCATAAGCTTCAGAACATTTTGAAAAAGAACAGTTTCGGTCTATACATAGTAGATCTATTACAGGAAACTATATTTCTTTTGAAAGATGAATGGAAATTTATAGGGAGAAAATTAGGATTTCTGTATTGATATTCATTTAATCAAGAGGAAACATATGATAGTATCAAAGAATAACATGTCAACATTCAACTACCTTTTCTACATGAACATTTCAGATACCTCTATGGTAAACCATAAAATCTTTGACTAGTACTAGTCTGGTAGTTTGACCCTTTCTTTTTGTCTTGATCTTTCATTTTAACTGAACATCCTCATATATCATATACAGATATATAAAAATCAAAATTAGCAATAACTACTTCTAATAATAAGGAGGAATATTCTTAGTGCTTTATATTGAATACAGGTGGTCAAATTGAATGCAGGAGATGGACTACAAACAAGAAGCACGGAATGGAGTCAAATTTCGGTAAAAATAATTGACCTGTCTGACTGCGTCCTATATAAGATATCTGAAACCTGCATACCTTTAATCCAATCTCACTTAGAACGTGATGAGTGAGTTTGCACCTTTAAGAACCTTACTGATCAGAGATTAATCCCACTAGTTTTGTGGTTAACAACAAGATAATTGATTCGCCTCCAAGGTCTTTTACAGAATTTTCCAGTGGGGTTTTGAACTTTATGAAACTCAATTAGTTTTTATCATGAGTTAAATATCCTAAATGTGTCAAATCTTTTTTTCTTTCTTATGAAACTGGGGCTAATTTGTAGCATTCTGTACTGGATTACCTATTGCAGTTACTTCTGTTGATCTCATACGTTCTTGTCAAAGCTTTGTAGTCAATGATCCTTCTGTTGGAATACTAGTCTAATAATTTTCAATTTCAAGCCTTCTCTTAAATTAATGTAAAAGACCTAGAAACCTTTCTTACAACAGTAAGATGTAATAGACATTTTGTTTATGCATCTTATTCATTATTATGGATTAGCGTTTTGACCCTTAACCTTCTTCAAGTTAATGGGAAAAAGCCAAAATAAAAAAGTTTTTTTTGGTTAATGAGGTAATTAAGCAGCACGTAGGGATAGAAGTATTTCTTCCTATGTTCTTTAATGAGCCAATAAACAATACCAAACTGGGAAACTTTTGGAGAATGGAGAGAGATAGAGAGGAACTTAAGAAACTCCATCGACAAAGCTTGCTTACTGATTTTCCTTTGTTTGGTTTTCTGATGCATCGAGACCAAGAGTAAATGCATTCCTTCTTCTTGCAAATGCAAGTGTACGCTACTTTGGGATGTAATAATAAGATGTCAAAAGGGTGAACCAATATGTTATAAAAATGAGAGAAAAGGAAAATCCAGTAAAGTATTTGAAAGCATGACAAATATAATGAAATGAACATATAAAGGAATGTGATCTCAATCTGATATAACCTGCACAATTATTTAGTATCAGATTCATCATGAATGTCCACTTATTGGATATGGCAATATGGTAAGCTGCTCAACAACTATCAAAAGCCTGTGCCAATAGAAAGTTCCCATGCACAATGTTATTTTAGTTGATTATCATAGTTTGTAGCATTCTCATCTTTCCAACAATTACAAAAATTTCGTAATTTCCAGCTAAGCTGATCGTGCATGCTTCATCTAACATCATAAGTATTAGACTGTATGCTACTCTTTAATTTGTGATTGCACATTCATGCATGTACTAAGATAATAGGGAAAAATCTTAGTATTATATTCGCATATGGTCTAAACTTTTCATAATTGCATGGGCAGGCAATTGTATGGTTCAATACAGGATGTTGTGGTTCCTGAAATGAATTTGGCACTGACAACCCGGAAAGTGCTCATTATGCAGTGGCTAGAGGTAAAAACGCCATATCAGGAGCTAAAAGCTTCAGTCAAGTGATACCTACATTTTGTTAGCTTTTGGGTTAGTTTGTGACAAGTTATGTTAGACGCTCTATTATCTTTCAGCTAGCTTTCTTCCACATAGATATCTAAGTCAACAAAGACAGGATAAGTTAAAATTCTGAATTAAAACAAAAATGATATCTGGAGATTTTCTTACTGAAGGTCAAAGAATTTGAGAACATTTGGTCTCTTTCTTATCCTTGCTCCTCTGATTAAAACATGTCTTTTTGTGGTTCCTGTTGGCTTTCTGACAGTCCTTGACATTCATTCCCTGTGATATAGAAAAAGGTTACTTGATTGAGAGTTTCTCTAGATTGACATATTCACTAATTGATGCACATTACCTACTGTCTAGGAGGAGACAAGCAACCGGGAAAGATTGAATAGTTACATCCAAAGAGGTTTAGATTACACTAATGTTGAGTTGATCAAACGTTTGAGAATCTTGTCTTTTCCTTGAAGAATTTCTTCTTTGTCATTATTGGTTTCGTTATATTGAGACATTTCAGATTTGAATACAGTAGATCCTAGAAGTAACGTGTTCTCACTGGGTTCACTGATTTATGTATTAACTCAGCAATGTGGAGAGTGTCAAGAATTTTCTTTTTAGTTCCAATGAGGTGGAATATTTTATAAACTGGTGTATATTGTCTCCTAATGTTATGAAGCTTAGACATCTTGCTCATGTTAATACACCTTTCTCTTGGCTAGGGGCAAAAGCTGGCTGGGGTCAAGGATCTTTATTTGGTTGAGGTTAAGTCGTGAAACTCATTTTCCTCAATGTTTGTGTGTTTTTCCACTTTGAACCATACTTTAAAGTGAAATTGATGTTCACAGGTAGGGGTTTATTGCTCATTCAATCAACTTCTAGAGTATGGATTCTATCATGCAGATCCACATCCCGGAAACCTTCTTCGTACTTATGATGGGAAGCTAGCCTACTTAGGTACTTCATTGATTTTAGTTTCAAGTCTTATGCATGCAGAATGTGGGCTATTTACTAAATATATCATGTTGGTAATCTTTTTTTACATGCTACTTCTCTGAATATATGCTTGTTACCTTATGTACTTGCTACTTTTCCAATATATGATGGTAATCTTTTGTTTTTCTATTTTTCCTTTTTTCTCTCTCGCACTAGCATTGGTTGCCTTTTTCTTAAGGAGATGGTTAAAACATCTACTTTGTTTATTACCATTAGCTATCCTCTAATGCTGGTTTTCGATACTGTTTAATAGCTCACTAAATGAAAATGCTGCTGGGAACTCGTGGTAGCTATCTTCCTGAAAAGTAGTTTATTGATTATCTTATGAAGTGTATACATGAAACTGGTTGTTAGTGATGCTAAATAACAAACTTCTCTGGGTTGCTCTTGGTTGTTCCTCATGTTCCTTGTAATTTTATTTGTTAGTGCTATAATCTCACATCGGTTACGCGTTCGGGATTTAGTCTCCTTATATCGTCTTTGGATAATCCTCATCACTTGAGCTAGCTTTTGGGCTTAAGTTAAGCTAAAGGTTATTTTCTCAACATAGTATTAGAGCCAACCCTATTGGTGATGTTGGGTTATCCAAATGTTGAGCTACCCAAGTTATAATACTCAACGCTCCAGATGTCCGGTCGGAGGGAGAGGAGGGTTAGAATTTCACATTGATTAAGTGTGTTGGCTGTAATCTCCTTATATGGTCTTGATAAATTCTCACCACTTGATCTAACTTTGGGTTGAGCTTAGACCCAAGGTCCATTTTCTTAACATTTAGTCTCGTGGAAATTTGATTACTTTATCCCAGTTGAGTACCTTATAGCTACCTATCATCAATTCATTGTACCTAAAATTTCTCTTAATCCCAGATTTCGGTATGATGGGTGAATTCAAACAAGAATATCGTGATGGTTTCATTGAAGCATGTCTCCATCTAGTGAATCGTGATTACAGTGCATTGGCCAAGGATTTTGTCACTCTTGGGTATTATTAATATCTTCACTACTCAATGAGAGGTCACTTCTTAATATTAGAATTATTTAGTGTTGATACAATATATTATCATTGACAGGCTTATTCCGCCCACAAGTGACAAAGCTGCAGTTACAGAAGCTCTAACAGGTTTTATCCTTTATATTGACATTTATTAGCTATATACAGTTAAATTCTAGACCTAGAAAGTGATCTAATTGTTGTATTCTTCTTTACTGATATAAATTTCCCCTTTAGGTGTTTTTCGGGATGCTGTAGCCAAAGGAGTCCGCAATGTGAGTTTTGGGGATCTTCTCGGAGATCTGGGATTCACCATGTAAGCGCTTTTCATGATTTCTTCTCTCCAGAGAAATTGAAATGTATTTTGTTTTCTGCATTACCTTCTATTATGTGATGTAATTTAGTTGTATTTCACTTATGCTTAAATCATATCTATCTTTTAAGTTGGTACAGAAGATGTATATTTTATGATGAGGATAAGCTCAGAGGAGGGGGGCTTCTCTAAATAAAAATACAAGAAGGAAGAAACTTATTTGAACAATGTGTCTTTTAAAGGCATTGATCCTAGTTTAATTCACCGAACATTATCTTATTGGTCAACCTTGATCTGGGATGATCTGATAGATTACTGAGATACTAATACTTGTGCTTGTACCACCAAAATCTGAAGAGAGAATAGACTTTGCCTGAATGCATAATGAAAGAGGAGGAACTAGTGAATAATGATAAACAGAATTAGAATTCCATTTGATGCTTATACTCCTTACATTAAATGTTTGAACACTGTATCATAAAAGTTTCATTTATGTTAAGTGATGATGTCATAATAGATTTTTGGTTTTAAATTTTTTATTATTCCATTGCTAAATGCTAATATGCATATCCACAATAAGAAACCATCGTAGTTAACCTTAATGGCTCTTTTGATTATTGAAGAATGCAAAGCTTTAACAGCATATGCTGACACTCTTCCTGGTAGATGAATTATGACCACCGCTTCCAGTAATCTTCCAGAGAAAAAGTAATATCTTGGATAGGTAGTTTATAATGTGATGAATAAAGTACTTGACAAGAAAAAAATATATTTTCTTAAAATGCCACCAAAGGGTTGGGCTGTCGGTTTGAGAAGTTGGAGTGACAACCTTAGGAAATTCAGCAGACACAAAATTAGTGAGTTCTTCTCATTTGCCTAAACTGTGAGAGAAAAGTTTAACTGGTGGGACATAGCAGGTATTGGTGGATTAATTGAGTGCACACAAGCAGGCTGGGATACTGCAGTTAAAAAGAGTTACTTTGCTTTCTTTCGCTTATGCCATGCATCATCCCTCCAATTGCAGAATCAGATTTATTTAATTTTTGTCCCAGTCTGACGCTTATCTAGAATCTTTCTGGTCTCATTATCTTCTTCATTTTGATGTATGGGTATGCAAAGAGTTTGAGCGCATAGAAATAGTAATTCAAACTATTGATCAACTTTCCACATCAGTAGTACTAAAGGTTTTGGTCATTGCTGTGACGAGATGAAGGGGTGAAAGCCTTCAATCATCTCTGGAAACCAAAGTATTACCATGGGGAGTTGTGTGCATGTTGCACGTTAAAATCTGGGAACCTTAGCATTCATATTGAAATCACTGATGATTATGTTTAGAGAGTCTTTGTTGTCTAGATAATGCTTTAGCAGATATATGGTTTTTCTTATGACGACACTACATGCTATGATTATGATTTGTATTTTTCTGATAAGTTTTGCAAAACTCTTTGATTAACAGGTACAAATTTAAGTTTCAAATACCTTCTTATTTCTCTCTTGTCATCCGAAGGTAATTTTGCGTGAAAATTAGAGATTAGTTTGTTTTGTATTTGCTTGATCTCGTTTATTTTTTTGGTGGCTGATGTTTTTCACTGGTAATTTTGAGACATCTAGCCTTGCTGTGTTGGAGGGCATTGCTATTGGCATCAACCCAGAATACAAAGTTCTGGGCAGTACATACCCATGGATTGCTAGAAAAGTACTAACTGACAGCTCACCGAAACTGAAAGCTTCTTTAAGAGCACTTCTTTATAAGGTACACGCAAATGAGGTCTCTCATTCTCTTTCTTAGCACCCACTCGCAGCCTTCCCCTAGCTGAAGCAACTTGGCAGACCTCTTACTAGTTCAGATTTCTAACTGCCATTCTGATTTTTGGTCCCACAGCCAAACCACTAACAATTATTTTTCCTAGTGGAGGAAAAAGTTACAAATCTTTAGTAGTCGACTAGTCGTATTCATGAGTTCAAATGATTAAATTGGAAATGAATATTCAAGTAAGTCACACTTGTTCTTTGTCCACAAAAAGGAACTATTTCTCCTTCGGCATGTTACAGGAACAATGGATTATTTTATATGTTCAAAATAATGTGAAACGAGCTAGGTTTCCATCGTGTATGGATGTAGCTATGCTGGCAATGACTTTCTTTGCTATCCTTTTCTTTGTCGTTTAATAATGTAGTACTTGATACACGCTTGATTCCAACCAACTATGAATACTTTGAAGGGGCTTTCTTCTGAAAAGGAAATTGTAAGACTAATTTATTCACCGTTAGGTAGAGAAATGTCAAACTTGAAGCCTGAGACAGTATACAGAAGTTTTACTGGTTGCCGATGCTATTCTACTTAAAAATTGATAATTTCAAGTCCAACAGTTTATGTACTCATGATAAACTATAACTCCATACTTTTGATTATAGGATGGTCGGTTCAGGATTGATCGACTAGAGTCTCTCTTATCAGAGGTAAGCCTTTTGATATGTTTGTACACATCGCTTTTGTATTTTGTAAGCATACACCTGACAGTTACAGAGTGAAAGAAGCCACAGCTGAATTCTTGTTTTTCTTGATATTTGACTTATATATGAGAAAATTGTTTCACCATATTAGCTTTTTGTTTCTGATATACAAGCATAGATCCTGAATCTCTCTTCATAACAGTCTCTCCGTGCCAAGACAGAAAGAACCCTGATAGAGAATCAAAATGGCGGGACTGATTCGAAGGTCGTTATCAAGCAAATTCTTTCTTTTACACTGGATGATAAGGTATTCTATCTCAGAAAATATTGCACTATTAAACAGACCAGAGGCTGGAATACATCCAGGAAAAAAGGAAGGAAAGAAAGAAAAAAATACACACACTACTTATTAATTCATTTGTTTATCTTCAGGGTGCCTTTGTCAGAGAAATTTTACTTGAAGAATTTTCAAAGGTACGGACTCGTGTTTTAATATTACAAGAATGCAAGCAAACTTATTAGGAATGCTCAGCACCTTCTTTTTACTAAATTCAAACTGGTGATGAATACTATAATTGCTCAACTCTTTAGGAAGTTTCAGTTTCATAATGTTTCAGTCAATTTTTTTTTGAAGTCAGCGGATTATTATGAAGACTAACTGGTTTAAATTAGTAGCACTATATC
Source organism: Solanum sparsipilum (assembly GCA_029582215.1). Taxonomy (NCBI): domain Eukaryota; kingdom Viridiplantae; phylum Streptophyta; class Magnoliopsida; order Solanales; family Solanaceae; genus Solanum; species Solanum sparsipilum. The sequence goes on along the minus strand of JAKRZT010028039.1, from coordinate 17,492 downwards.
TGGTTGGTGTTTCTAATTCAGATATAATTGACAATTGGGCGTTCTCATCTGTTTTCTTGTACAAAAAAAGAAATATAGTTCCAGGAGAAGTACGTAGACATAAATAGAAAACGGAAAGGTGAAGAGAGGTTTTGCTATCATAATGGTGATTTGTGGATGGAAATGCATCTGATAATGCAAGACCCAATATCTTTTAGAAAGTTAGAAACTGCTTAACCAGTGAATATGACATGGAAACTAAAAATATCATGTGTAGTTCCAGAAATAAGTGCTTTTGATGTTAGAGTATGCCTTCAGCAGTTTGAAGTGGTATCTCCACAGATGCTAATGCGAGTAATCTAAAAAACTCAAATTGGTTAATTGCCACTTCACTTTTGATGTTTTGAGAAGTGACTAACGTACTTCCTTTTCCATGTTTTGACTTCCCGCTGGTGTATCCAAAATTCCAAAAGTAGGGTCACTGTCATTCAAGTCATCTGCTGGTTGTATTTGGAATTTACTCTTTATCCCAATTTACAGGGTATGGTTGCACTTGGTGTTGCAACTCTCGATTCAGTAACAAATGCAGTTGCAACTTCGTTACCGTTCTCTCCCTCCAGACCATCTTCAATGACTGATGAAGATATTACTAATCTTAGAAATTTGCAACGTCTATTACTGTTGATATCAGGACTACGAGAAAACGAGAACCCCAGCATGGTAAGAGAATCTTGCTAATAAAAATGAATGTATATAAAACCTCCATGATGTTAATTGCTCCTCCGTTATGGAAAAATATCTGTAGAAAGTGTTGATACGGATTTGCATGCACGTTAATGTTTACACTGTTTTCCACTTCTGATATTAGAGAGAGACTATCCACAGTTTACTCCCATAACATGCATGTATTCTCAAAGAAAAAACATTCAGATACATGAACAACTAAGATATTGGAGCTTAGAGACACCAGAGAAAGCATCAGTTTAATAATTAGAATCCAGTATCTTATTACATTAGCTTGTTATCACATATCTTACATGTCTTTCAGAATGCCATAATTTCTTTGCATATATTTATGCGGCCCCTTAAATACCAATTGCTTACCTTGCTTAGTATTATGACAACACTCTTTGCGTCTTACTTAGCTGCTGAAAATCATATTTATTTCTTGATGCATGCTAGAATATATATGGACAGATTTCCTTGCCAGCTGAGAATTCCACTTCACATTATCACCAGTACCCTTCGGGGTGGCCCAGTGGTTTGGGCTTGGGACTTCCATGTTGGAGGTCTCAAGTTCGAAACCCCTTGCCAGCGAAAGCAAGGGGTTTGCCTTCTGGATCGAGCTTGTCGCACGGGGCTTGCCTAGTGCGGGTTATCTCTCCTATGTGGTTTGCGAGGTTTTTCCCTGTGCGCACCCAAAGGGTAGCGGCTGCGGGTTTCCCTTGTCATCAAAAAAAAAAAATTATCACCAATTCTGGTCTCCAAGCTTCTAGGCTAGTTACTTATTCTGTAAATGGATAATCTCCCAGTTACTGAATTGTTATGTTATCTATAATTCCTGTGCATCTGTAATACTTGGTTTAACTATGGATACCCCATTATTGATCATTAATTCATTGCCAAATTGATGTTTGTTGTTATTGCACAATTACTTGATATGTTAGTAAATTGTGGACTCTTAATTTATTCTTTGTAGAAGGTTAATGGAGTTAGAACATCCAACAAGCAGATGATATCTTTGAATGGCGCACCTGTAGCCCTTCAGCAATTTGAAGCTGTCCAAGAATATCTACCCCTCCTTTCAGTTCTACCTGAGGTAAAGCTCAAGAGATTTATTATCTCCCCAATTTTATAACTGGTCGCATCTGTATGATAACAGAACGTGAGAATTTGAATCCAGTCTTTTGGATGGTGTTTATTGCTAAAAAGATGTCACATGGGCTTAACTGCATAAGTATGCCTGATGATCAGAAAATTGCGCACACAGCACACCCCCTTTTTGACCTCCCTTGCACTAAAACATTATTTTCCCACCTGTTACTTAAAGAAGCTGTACAAGTCTATTTGAGTGTATGATTGCTCTCAGAGAGAAGATGCGTAAAGAGAAACTCTATAAGGGTGATTATTCCATTTTGATGGTTTATATTTTCAACTTTGTCTTCTCATTACTGCCTTAAACAAGCATTGAGATGCACTTCTATATAACTAAAAATAGATGCGCTTTATATTTTGCAGCTTCCACAAGAGATGCAACAACAGTTACTTCGCTTGCCTGCTGATTTCGCTGGAAAGCTGGCTTCCCGAGTCGCTGCAAGGACGTTAAAGAGGGTATTCTTGTGAAATATCTCAGCTTACCATGGAAAAAGCAAGATATTCTATATTGGTCCTCTTCAAAGAACTTTTTGGTTTGTGGGGTTTTGCAATTATCTAATCAAGCTTGCCAATCCTAAATGAAGAGATCTTGGTTGATTTTATCTTAAAAGGCGGAGAAGATCAGTTCCTAAAACTATGCAGTTGCAAGAAATGTACAAGTCTAATAAATACATAGGTAGTACAAAATATAGTATATATGAAGCAAAATGTTGTAATTCTCCTATTACAATACACTACTAAAAAAATATTCTTGTACCATTTAAAGTCAAGTGTACAAAATTTGCTACACCATTTAATGTAAAAAACCCTGAATGAGCATAGAATCTTGGTTACTCAATGTAAGTCTTTCTAATAGAAATTCTTCTTTTTATTCAAATTTTTACAACATAAAGGTGTTGGTTGAACTAGCTGAAATGCGCCATTTGCCTGGCTGGGTAAGGGAAGAGACCACCTTCCCCAAGGAATATAGCGTTGGACTAGCTGATTATTTGCTTGATGATGCATACATTGAGGCCGATGGCGTTGGCCGGACTTCTGTTACTAGATATTTGATGAAAACACCATACACAGGGAGAAAATTAGGAGTATCGTTTAAGTGGACAGAAATGGTAGTTGTCTTTCTTTTTAGTTTATTCACAACGACACACACATTATGATCCCACCCGTGGAGTCTAAGAAATGTAGAACATAAACAGACCTTATTCTATCTTTGCAGGATAGATAGTTATTTCCAATAGACCCTCGACTTGAAAGAACTTTTTTATTTCCAGGATATAAACGGAGTAGATCCAACGTCAATTGCCATTGGCAAACGCGATCATATATTTGTGTAATGCTCAACAGGCCAATTTCGTCCATCACCAGGGAAATCTACATTAAGCATACAATGTAACATGAAACACAAATTTCTGACTAGACACTCTTGGATTTTGTCGTACTAGTCTTAATTCAAGAAAATTTACCATAAGAAATTGAGCTTTCCAAAAAATTTTAAATTAAAAACAGGTCAAAAATCAAATTTATATTTGCGCAGTCCAATTATGTCTTTGAGAAACTAGAAATTACATAAAAGAGTAATGTAGTTTGAAGGTCGGCAACTTATTAGCCATGTTATGGTCATACAACTTACATCAATAAATGGTTACTCCCTCCGTTTCAATTTGTTTTGTTTGTCTATCTTGACTTGGCACAAAATTTAATTAAAAAAAAAAAATTGGATCTTGTAGTCTTAAATAAAAAATATATCACATATACCAAAAAATTATTTAATTTTGTGATCTTAAACATGTTATGTGAAAAGTTGAAATTAACGAATGGCTTAAAAAGAAAAGATGGATTCTTTTTTAAATAGACCGCAAAGAAAAGTAATACAAACAAATTAAAATCAGGGGAGTACTACATAATCATCTGCAACTTATTTGTCTTTTGAGACATTTTCGTAGACATAAAGATGGAGAATCATTGCATATTCTTTGATACCCCCAACCCCAGCGACTCAAATATTCCAACTACAACTAAACAATTCGGGCAATGCGATATGAAGTCCATTAACCAACCAAATGTAATCTATGCCTCCATGGCAAAGCCAAGAATTTTACGAAGGATGTCCAGAAATTGCATAACAACTAATAAGATTCAAACGTGCAAGCGCTACCTCATTTGAGGTAGTCTGAAACCACTAGGCTATAACAACTTATTAGGTTAAGGGTGGTCAAAGTATGTTATTTAATCGCTCCACATATTATTTTACTTGTATATACATTTTTCCGACTAAAGAGTGTGTCCAATTTGGACACCCTAAGAACCAAGTAGCTCTGCCACTGCTGTGCCTGCTATTGTAAATCTGTCCCTCAACAAGAGGGAGAAGCTCGGATGGTGAGGATCCCCACCTTCAACCCTAAAGTTGTAGGTTTCGAATCACTAAGGAGCAAAAAGGAAAAAGGATAGAAGCACGGGATGGGTAATATAAGCCAGCTAAACCAGGGGAATCTACCCAAGCAAGTTTATAAAGTGGAAAGGCGTGCATTTACCACGAATATAAGCTTTTGCATATAATATCAGAACAAGTAAACGTCAATGATAAACAAAAAAATCAATTTCTTCCACGAGACAGTAGCTCGATCATGAGATATTCTAACCAAAATAGATGAGCACCAAATAATACTAGAGTCTATTTTATGAGGAATCATGAGTTAAAACCATAATAAACAAAGATAAACTGGAGATGTATGTCAATTTTTATGATGCGTCGCACCACTTATTATGCATAGTTATCTTAATATTTTGACGTCTTTGTTTCAGGAGTTTCTTTGGTCTAGGGCCAGGGCTGAAGGGAGAGTAAGGGGAGGAGAATTGAGATAAATCATACATCAAGTATGATCTCCAATTATTTGTAAGATATATGCTCAGCTTTCCATTGATTCTGGCAAGAAGCCAGATGATAAATAGCAAAAGAAAACTCTACACGTGTTTATGAGGATAACTATGTCCCCACGATTTTAGCAGAAGTTCCTACTAGCACCCACAAGAATGCACAAAGTACTCCAAGTAAAGAAATACAACATAATCCATATTTGGCTTTGCCAGAACTACTTGAAGTTGCAGAGGTATTACCTGCAGCAACATTCATGTTCCCGACATTTAATTTCATTCTACTAAAGCTAGACATACGCTCAAAGGCCCTGTTAACTACAAGAGCACTTTCAGCAGCTGAAGCAGGAGTTGTGGGTATAGAATCCACGAAAGCCCACAAATTAGAGGAGAACCACGACTGCGTACCATCATCCTTTTTGGCTAGATTTTGATTAGCGCCCATAGGATAATTTGCCATATTATTATCATTTACCACACCTAAACATTGCCAAAACTTGCTAAAGTTAGAAATAAAATCTAACACCAATATTAAACAGCAGAAGAGCTCTTGAAGCTTGGCTCAAACTCCCCCATTTCCACTTGGGCAAAAGAGTTCTTGCCATACTGAAGATGACATGGTTATTCAATACCATCCATCTGTTCAAGAGCTCCAGCAAGTCAGATAACATAGAACAATGTGTTTATACAAATCTGAGAAGTATGATAATATTATGGCATTAGCCAAGCAAAACTAGCAGCATTGCTATATGGAATTCTTTGAATACCTGAAGATGCTTGATCAACAACTGATTGATCTCCTTCAATGGGGTTGAAGACGCCGAATCTTTCATCATGCATCCAGAATTGATTGTTTATCTGATTTTCATGATTCAAGCGCATCTGCTGGTTGTTCATCATGTCATTCTGGAAAGTGCTCATGTATGTAGTGGAATCAGGGTATGTAATCCCGTTCACAAAGTTGTTCATGTATGGTTCAGCAATTTGCCCCACTGTTGGTGTCCCCACATTATCAAGAAGTGAAGGTGCATCATGATACAGGTCAAACTCTGATAAGCCATCAAAGTCATCAAACTGCAGAGTCTCCAGGTCTCCAGCAGGTTTGTCAAAGACTTGACCATTTGGTGTTTCATGATCAAAGTTTTGAACATTTGGTTCGGCAACAAGGAGGTCATCCATCTCCAAGAAATCTTCCAAGAAATCCTCTTCCACCACGTATGGGGGCTTTTCAGGATTCACCGGAGCAGATGAGACCTCTGGTGCCTCGTGCAAATGTAATGGTGATGTGCCTGACTCTGTCAGGTCAAAGCTTGCCCTCGCATTATACTGCTGGCAGCTTGGCCCAGCAACAGCACAATGATTGTATAAATTAACTTCCCTCGAAGACTGATTTAGCAAGGTACTTTCAGTATCTTCCTCTTGAACAAACTGCTCCAATGCAAAATTGTTATCTACAGTAAAAGGACGCCTCAGCAATTCCTCAATTGCATCATCAGGAGCAGGAACTACATTAATGTTCTTTGCAGAATTCTCCTGATGTCTCGGGCTATCCGGCTGTACAGAGACTTTGGCATTTAGGCACTCATCATCAACCCAGTCCTCTTCTCTAAAAGGTGCACCATATTGCTCACCATTCTTGGGACCAGGCCCACTCTTCTTGAAGACCTTGTAAAGTGCATAGTAGTCCTGTGCATTCTGGCATCTCTTCAGCTCTTCTTCATCCATGGTGTACTCATGCATCACCCAATCTGTCCGTTCACCTACTGGCGCTCGCCCTTTATAAAAGACCAGCGTCTTCTTGACTCCAACAGCACGAGAGTTGCATGTAATAATACGATCTTTTCCAGTAGCTTTCCAATACCCGTGCTTTGATGCCCTGTTTGACCGTGCTCCATTGGGATATTTTCGATCTCTGGGACTAAAGAAGAACCACTGCCTGTCCCCAGTTTTTAACTTAGACAAATCTGCAATTCAAATTCGCAAAAGAATTAGATTAATCTGCAATTCCAATTCGTAAAAGAACCAGTCAGTTAAGAATAGACAAAATTCAAACATGGTCATAAGTCTATCAACCCAAATTATGACTATCAATCAGCACCAATTAACATCAGACACTAGAAGAGAATAGCATACCATTTGACATCTCCAGTCAGGAAGCAGGTCAATAGAGCAAAAGGTTATCAAACAAACAGAAACAGGAGGAATTTAGAATGCAAAAGCTATACATGGAACATGATCATTTCTATTGAAGAATCATAAATACACTTAGATGCATGTTAAGTGCTGATAATGATAAATAAACTACCAAAAGCTGAACCTAGATACCCCACACGCCCACCAAAACAAAAAAACTCAGCTACAGTAGCAGAAAAGCTTCGGAAACTCAGAATTATGCCAAAAGCACATTTTGTGATGAAACTTATTCCCCCAAATAAATATCTATCAAATAAACACAAAAATCACAATAACCTAACAAGAAACTAGGAAATTCCACTATACAACAAGTTTACTTCCACATCCTAGAGCCATCACACTATGTTTCTTCTAAATATATGCTAATATTTAAGAAAGCACATGATCCATACATCGACTAGTACACGCCTTTATCCACACAGAAAATCCAATAAAGCAAAATGATAACTTTCAAGCCAAACAACAAAGTCAACACACAAAAACTCCAGAAAAAAAACAAACAGCAACCAGATAACTCACAATCCTCAAAAGTAAAATCACAAAACTCAACAACACTACAAAAAAAACACTTTACACATCAAAACCCTCCAAAAACCCAGCTAACCAGATGATCAAATCAAGTCAACGACCCAAAAACCACATCAAAATCTCATTTTTTTAAGAAATTAAAAAATCATAACAAAATCCAAGAATTCATACCAGGCAAATCCTCTGGCTCCCACTTGTACACATCAGTCTCTGCAATCGCATCAAGCAAAATCCGGCGCCGACAGATCTTCCTCTTCAAGTAGTACAGAACAAGCTCCTCATCTGTCGGATGAAACCTAAACCCAGGTGGGAAAACGCTATTTTCTCCAAAACACTCCGATACCTTCATCTCTTTACATGGCGATGATGATGATGGTGCTGATGAGTCCATCAAAAGCTTCATCTTTCTTCACAACAACAAAACAATCTCAACACCCACTTCAAAAATCAATAGAATATCCCCTTAATCAATGAATCTGAAGCTGTAATTATAGAAAAAATTGAAACCCTAGCAGACAAAATTGAGAAGGGGCAACTCTAAGAATTGGGGAAAATTTAGAGAAGGACCCTAAGAGTCAAATAAGAAATTGCGAAGAGAAAAGGGGAAGAAATACCCCCGCGGTTTTGTGGGGTAGGGTGGTGAGGAGGGGGTGAGGTGAAGGATCAGAATCTGGTGTGATTAAGCTCAGTGAGTTATGAGTGGGGGTTCTTGGATTGGTATTATTATTAAGGTTTAAGAAAAGGTTCAAATATTGTTATTGAACCTTTGTGAAAGGGTTCAAATTTGGTTGTGAAATGCTCTAAATTTATAATTGAACTTTCAAAAAAAGGGTCATTACTTAGTAATATTTTGTTCTTCAATATTCAAAACCTCCAAGGATAATATCTCTAATCTTAAATCATCTCAAATAAAATTTAAATAAAGAATAAATATATTAGCAAATTAATTTTCATCTCTATCAAATTTCGTCGATACAATTTTAGCTTTTAAATCATTTACATCAATATTGTGGCAATCAAGATAAAGTTACATTGATTGAGGTGATCTTATGTTAAAGATTAAAAAAAAGTGACGAGGATATTGGTAAAAATGAAGGTATGAAAAAATTGTCTAAATATAGTGATATTTGTGTGAAATATTTGAGTATTCTTTATAAGAGTGTCATTAGGGTGACGTAGTGGTGGAGTGATCGTGGTCGAGAGTAGAGAGAACTATTGTTATGGCAATTGATAGATTCAATGTGATGATTTAGGGTGATTATGAAAAATGAAATTTGTATAATTTCATAAAGTTTAAGAACAATTTTAAACCATTTCACTTGGTTCAAAGGCAAATTTGATATTTTTCTCTTTTATCAAAGGTTTTACGTGTTGAAAAGCTTCTATTATTAGTAAATAAGGGTATAATTGAACTAATATTATAGCGGTAAGGACATATTTGTTATGAAGCAAGTACTAATAAATACTAATAACAATAACTTTGCAGAAACATAAACAATAAAATTTAAATCATGTACTCAACAACAAAAATTAATAACATGAGCAAAATTTAAAGCATGTATTACTCAACAACAAAAATTAATAACATAAGCAGAAATTAATGACTGTAAAAACATATAAGAAAATCGAGTTCACTAAATGCACAATGTCCCCTTAAGAAAATTATTTCCCGAGCCCACTAAATGCACAGTGTCCTCCCAAGTTTGCAACCTTCCACAAAGGTCATGGTTGTCCCAAAGCCGAAACGACGACGGCACGAGGGATCCTCTTTTCAATCCTTTTAACAACTAGTAGAAGTGTTTTCGTATTTAAACACTTGAATTTTTCTTTTCACCACCAGTGAGGAAAAATTGCTTTTTACTAAAGCATAAGAGAACACTTTATATTATCTCAATTTCCTATTAACTCTTACTATATATCCAACAATATTTTACCTCAATTATTAACGAACGGTAAAGTTAAATCATTTCACAAAATTTAATGAAATACTTAGAATCTTTTCCTTTTAAACTTTTAGAGAATGAAAAATAGCTTTTTTTTATAAAGAAAAAAACTGTTTAGTCATGAGAAAATTCTACAAGAAATAGAAAGCAGGTGAGCAGACTGATTTGGAAAATTTGTGACATCTGTGGTGTGAATTCTTATGAACTTTGAAAACTAAAATAAAGTAAAAGGTTGTCTTTTGGGGCAAATTCATGTATCCAATAAGTGTCAATTTTTGCTTTTGGTTTTTTTTGGTTTGTCTCACGATGAGGTAACTTTATTTATTGACCAAAGTTGATAAATGCCCTTAATTTACTGTCATCATATCGACTCTGGCTAACCCCAATCATGTAGTTTATACTGATCGTGTCGGGAAGTTTTATATTGGGATAAAACGTTTCCTAACAAAGGTTACTCCGTACTTAAGAGATTCGAATTCAAAACTTCTTGATTAAGAATAAAAGAGTATTTACAACTTCACTACAACCCTTGTTTGGTATGTAGTCTATAGTCTATCCATCTCAAATTATTTTTGTGTTTTCGTTTATTACCTATCTCTTAAAAAAAATTACTCCATTAAAGGTAGTTTGATTATTTATTACTACTACTTTTTTACTTTCATTTATATCATTAAAAAAGTATTTAATATTTACTCTTTCATATGTCATTTCTTTGTAATTGAGGTACTTTTTCAATTACAATTCTGTTTACTACTAAGGAAAAGAAGATGAATTTTATCTTGAACTTCTAATACCAGAAGTCTAGAAGCATACAGAGAATTTGCAATAGAGGAAGTATAGTTTTTGTTTTTTTTTATAATAAATATAGGGAAAAAATACATAAAAACTCTCTACATTAATTTTAATTTCTAAAAGTACATTTAAATTTTGTTTTATGACCACCTTACAAAAAACCACTAATAATAGTTTGAGTACTCAAGAGAGGAGCCCAGTGATTAATGAAATGATTGGAAATTTTAAGATTTTATATTTAAAATTCAACGAAGACAAAAAAAAACACTAGGTGATTAATATTCAAGTGTATTGGACTTTTACTATCACATTAGGTTCGAGCCAAAAAAATGGTAAATTCGGTTGAAAATGTTTGATGACATTATAGAAATTGTTCTTTAAATAAAATGATTTTTATTTTTTATTATTCAAATGAATTGGGTCTTTAATTTTGTTTTTAGCAAACAAACTCATATTTAATTAACCATGAGTTCAAGGCAAAAGTTATGCTGGCATAATCTATGAAATATCACGATGCAAAAATATATTATATCTTGCAAATAGTTTTTGTATTACAAGACACAACATTAAAATCAACACAAAAGTAGTGGCAAGCGAAAATGATCTGCATCACTTTAAAAAACAAGTTCTCCAATGCATAAATTTAAATTTAAATTTAAATTTGTCTCTAATATGAATATTGAATTACAAATAAGAAACAAAAAAATAGTAGTCATAACTACCTACAAGGAAATTGATTTTCTTATATTTATGTAATATAATTTTTTGGCGAAGGAAATTAAATTGAATCTCTTGCCGACACCTAGTTACAACCCCTTGCAGTTCCATTTTTATTTTATTTTATTTTATGTTTGGCAAATTTGAATGGGTCTACTTTTCATTTCCTATATTCAATTATTTTTATTTTATTAAGTTAAAACAAATTCTCAAAGTTACAAATAAAATATACCAATGAATTGTCTAATTTAAAACCTTGCATTTTAATATGGCTACTATGCATTAAACTTCACAAGTAATCGACCAAGTCTATGAAATAAAATAATTATACTGCGTGGAATATTAGAGAGATCAAAAAATTGATATATAATTATTTAATCATGAACAATAAGATACTATCTTTTTTATAAAACCAAAGGTAATGATCAACGTTTAATTCATTTGATAAGGCAAATTGAGTGCATAAGAGAAGGAAAATAAAATGAAAAATGACTAGATATTACAACATTATTATCTAATGAAATGTCTCAAAAAGCTATGTCTTGGACCATAAAATATTCTTGAGCAATTTCAAAACATATAAAAAAAAGTAACACAGTCTGGTGCACAAAACATTATGTATTTATGAAAGATTTGAGAAAAGAGTGTGTTGTACGTAAACATTTTATTCTAATATAAATATTAACAAATTACTTTCATGGTTAGAATTTGTAACCTATAGATCACACAAAGACAACTTTATTATTCTTCAGGACTTCCCCTTCATAAATAAGAACAACAACAAAAAAATTTCAAACTAATATAATAATATGAAGATTTTTAGTCATCAGTGAACAAAATATCTCCTTATTATCGTGTATATATATTGCATCTGATTATTTATCTTTTTCATTTTTTAAATCTAGAAAAAAATATGATACGCGGAAATAACAAATCTATACCAAATTCCTCTTGAATCACTCAAATATACTAATTAATCGAGAAAATGAGGAAGATTAAATATTTTTATAAGAATCTAATGGACAACACATCATTACTCCAATTATAATCACGATTAAGTCAAACTTTATTAATTTAATGAAATACATTTGACTCTTTCTTGTTAAAAATTTGTAGTAGATAATTTATGGAAATGGTTTGTCTGTCAAAATATATGGATATAGTTACTTATTACCTACTATTAAGTGAAAGATTCAATATATGCTTAAAATAAAATGGTGAAAAATTACTTATATCCGATATTTATGCTAAATTATACTATATTATTTATAATCAAATAAGATAAGATTAGAATGTGCAGCGATTAACTGCTCCCTCCGTCTCAAAATATTTTTCATTCTTTTTTAAAATATGTTAATTATTATTTTTCCATTTTACCTTTAATAGTTTTGTTGTTCTCGAAGAATACAAATATCTCAATTATTATTTATGATACATAAATAGAGTAAATATTCAATCAAGAAAGATTCTACTATAATATATAAATAAAGATAAAATAGTCAAACATCCCTTTTACTTAATATTTTTAAGAGATATGTAAATGAAAAACACGATAAATATTGTGTATTTATTAAATTGATATAAATATTAAACACGAATAAATTTTTACCAAATAAATTGATTAAACTAACCTAGTAACCTTGTTATACTTTTCAACCATTCCAAGTTACAATGAACCCTAACCTTATTATATACATAAAAGTCAAGTCAAACGACAATATTTAAAGGAAGAAAAATGAGAGACATCAAAATATATGAAGATAAGAGATTCCATCATATAGAACAAAATACTAGTGCATATAAGTTGGACCACTTTATTCTTACCAAATAAAAGGGGATAATAAGTAAACATGATCATAATTTGATTTCAATGGATAACTGTACGTTTTAATTTTGAGTGTACACAAATAGACATTTAAATTTATATAAAATTGAATCAATAGACATACGTATTCTACATGACATAATACACGTAGGACACAAAATTATCTTGTAGCGTGTCATGTAGGATGAATGTGTCTATTTGTGCACACTCAAAGTTACAGATTATAGTTGTATGTTGAAGTCAAGTTAATTATCATGTTTAAGTATTATGCCAATAAAAAAAAAGCTGGACCACTTTTTAATTTATTTATTCGTTTAATAAATGTCTAAAATATTTATAAATCAAAATAAGTGAAAATTTTGTGCTGCTATAAATATTTGTTTTTGATTAAGTATTTTACAATTTTATCTTTAATATCTTTTCTAACCTCTGAAATACTCTTCCTAAAACATGCCAACTCCTAATTATTCTTTTTTTTTTTTTATGTATAAATAAATACTTTTAAATTTATATTTTTATATGTAACTTTAAGCTGAAAAAGTTTTTATCAACACATTTTTACCAAATACATAAATTATTTATCTGTACTTAATTAGCTGCAATATGTTTTATCCATATATTTATATTACATATTGGTTTAAACACCTAAAAAATAAAAATGTACTTAACACTTGATGCTTATTAGCTTACCCAAAACCCAAATGAGTTCTAATTGTAATCATTCATCTTTAAGTAGGTTTTAATTAATCTCATAAAAAGTTCATTCTCTGTATCTTGTCTACAGAGAATAAAATAAACTATCTGAAGGATCAGTTGCTCCCATAATTGTCAAAGTAAGAAGGGAAAAGGGCCTGATATACCCCTCAACTTTGTCATTTAGAGCTGATATATCTCTCGTTATGAAAGTGACTCATATATACCTTTACCATTATACAGGAGTCATTTGTATAATAATTGGGGTATATATGAGCCACTTTCATAACGAGGGGTATATCAACTCTAAATGACAAAGTTGAGGGGTATATCAAACTCTTTCCCAAGTAAGAAATATGGTGTCTGGCTAACTAGCATTCTGTTTCATCTTCGACATCAGGGTGTTGTAGAATGTGTGGCCAGTCAATATTGAAACGCCAGATTTACTTGTACAAACTGGAGTCTATACATCACGGTGCAGTCACCTAAAATGTTTATAGTAATGTATGGTACGAAGTCGAGCCAACAGAATTGAGAATGGATGTAGCAAAGTCACATCCATTCTTGACTTCTATTCCGACAGAAGAATGTATCACAATAAAGTTCAGCACGCCTAAGAGCAAGGAAGTCTCAACTCCCAATCCCCCAACGTCAGGGTGAGGGGTGAACCCGATCTCATCTATGATAAATTGCTGCAGGATGTTGTGGGAGCTTAATCATAATTGTGTAGCACTATAGATGTGGATGATAGTTCTTTCTATTCACCTTCCAATATTCTATACCATAATAGGAACTCAATGGATTTCACACCGTCACATGCTAGTTTCTTGTAGCCAAGAGACTTAATTTCATGTTCAATGACTCATGAAATTGTCACCAATAGAATGTGTCATATGTAAATGCTCAAAATGTCTAAAATTTATAGCAGTACAACACAAACAATGTAATTTACGTTTGGGAGGTTGTGGAAAGGATCACTAAATAGAATAGAATTCAAACTATTTTCATTTGAGTAAACCAAAAGGGGAATCACAAGAATAAGATAAGAAACTTCATTGGAAAAAGATTCAAAAATCTGAAGCAATTCATATGAAAAAATTAACAAATTATAGAGAAGAGGAGGAAAAGGCGCTATTATTGTTGAGATTCAAAAGATTTAATATCTATGTAGGTTCCTAATCTATTTATATACAAATTGCACGTCCACAAGCATGTATCTCATCTTCATATTTGACAATTTTCTAAATAAGAACTCAAAAATATCTTTGCCAGTACAAAGAGGATGAAGGATGAGCAATCGCACCAGATGGAACAGCATCAACTGCTTGTGAGCCACTGCTCCAGTATAGCTCAGTTGTTGGACCAGTAGCAGCAAGCTGATATGGTGGAGGTATGGTGTTTGACAGCCGTGTAGAGCCTCCCAAGTGTGATGGAGGCCTATAAAAATCACCAGTTATGATACTTGGCAACTCTGCAGAGCCTTGTGAGTATGGTGGTGGCCTATTAACATCACCAGGTGTGGTGTTTGGCAACCCCATTGAGTTTTCCATGTATGGTGGAGGCCTACTATACGCATCACCGGCTATGGTGTTTGGCCCTTCCAAGTAGGATGACGGCCTATAGGCATATTTGTGGGAGGGCAGCCTGTCATACACAGTTGCATCACGAAGAGATCCATCAACTCGACTCAGAACAACATTGGTGCCTGCTGATATACCTGCTCCAGGTACAGCCATGGCCACACCTCCCATAGGTCCTGCCAGCGAGCCAACAATATTTTCATGAATCGAACCTGCAACAGGTCCATGATATACCGAAGGGTACACAGAATGACCATAAAAGTGTCCAGCCGTTCTATCACCTTCTAACAAGGTATTGCTTCTATCGACATGGTTAACGACTCTCTGTTGTGGCGTCCATGGATTAGGAAAATGTGAGTGTTTCACTTCTTTGTTGTTCAACCACTCAGTTTCATTATTTTTTCTCTTTTGTACCATTCTTTGTTCATCTTTCAGATTCTTCCTGAATTGAGCAATTTCTTTCTCCAAACCTATTACTTTCTCGCCAATTTGCCACTCTGAAAGAAATTTTGAATGATCAATGTTGTTACGTCCCAAACATTGGATGACAGATTTCAAAGTACCCAAGTACCTCCTTTTAGCTCCAATAATCTCTTGAAGAGCTGAGTCTTTTGATCCTTTATTTTGTTCAAATGTCTGAATTTTATTGCATAATGACACTTCAGACTCATGTAGAAATGATGTCAATAGTCTTTGAGGGTTAAATCTATCTTCAAGACCAAAACAAAAGGTAAAATAAACGGCATCAACTACCATATTTTGATTCAGCATCCCGTCTATTATTTCCGGAATCTTTGCCATGAGAACACTTGATCTCCTGAGGGAGCTAGAAATCATCTTGATGTAACTTTGGTGGAGCAAATCCTTGATATCCTCATTTCTAAATGCTTGTGGAATCCCGAAACACCCAATAAACAACAACAAACCCCGAGCATCAATTTCCTGAGCTTTTAGTATACCTCCTTCAAAATTCAATCTCCTATACCATGCTAAAGCTGCTTGCCCTGCCTCTTCCTTCTCTCCATTTTCAATCTCAACAGAGCTTCCCTCGCCCTCGCCCTCGCCTATCATTCTCAAGAAGCACTCCAAAAGCAATACTAAAGCCCGTCTTTCCGTGATCAAAGGTGAGCCTTCAACATAAGTATTGCTCCCTTGAGTATAAAACATGCCTATAGCTTCCAATATCAGCCTTGCAGGATTAGGCGAGAGTTGTAATGCCTTAGGGACTTTTTGTTGCAGAGTCTTTAAACATGAGAGACGCCTTATCATGTACTTCCGCAGACCATGACTATTCATTGTTTCGCAGAGGATTTTCACCTCTGAACTAGAACGAGGAGGGGATGATTTCAGCTCTATACGAAACGATTTCGGCTCCGGACGAGGAGGGGATTTCAGCTCTATACGAAACAATTCCGGCTCTGGACGATGAGGGGATTTCAGTTGTTGTTTCTCTTCCTCTCCTTCTTTTGACGATTTAGGTTGTGAACGAGGAGGAGATTTCAATTGTTGCTCCTCTTCCTCTTCTTCTTCATCTTCTTCCGCTTCCTCCTCTTCTTCTTCTTCGGAGGGGTCAGATGGTTCTGCGGCTGGGGCTGGTGCTGGGAGTGCAGGTGCTGACGGAGTTGTATTATTTGAGCGTGATAGAAGTAGCACAGAGGAGTCGATTGAGGTACGAATGGTATCAATGTGTCTGTGTAGCTCACCTAAGCATCGTTGGAATGCCGAGAGACCATCGGAGAGTTTGCAGAGATTGGCATTGAGCAATTCCTGAGAATATGTTGGAGATTGTTGCAATTCCGACTGTTTCTGCTGCCGCGAAGAGTTTCCTGTTTGATATTTCTGTTCTGCTCGGAGTAATTGCTTGGCCAATGATGGAGTAACCCTGGCGCCGGCGCTGTAATCCGCCGGTTTATCCATGGTATTAATTGGAGTATGAGAAAAAAAGGATCGAAGCCCTAAACGGAGGAAATGTATGAACCTGTTAAACTATACTCGTAATTATATTTTCGGGCTAAATATACTTTTCTCATTAAATTTTGATATGATTTGCCTTAATTTTAACAGATGATCAAATGAAGTCTGTAGGTAAAAATATCAATTACGATTACATAAATATAATTAACATATAGTAATATTTATGATTATAATTTGTCATGGAAAATCTCAATAATGATGCTAAACGCTTTTATTTAGATAGGAGAGCCAAAAAAAAATCACGGAATCAATTTGCTACGGCCAATTAAATTCATTACTTAACAAGTTTATTCAATTTCACCGTTTTAAATTTACAGTGAAAATTGAGAAGTTGACTATAGAAATTCTTACTATTTCTATAGTTTTATTCGAGCTAGTCTCAGTATGATATATATAAATTTTAAACTTGTAGACAAATTTGTCATTTTCTTATGATTTTAAATTTTAAATTCAATAAATAAGTGGATTATTCAAATTTTGCTTTTAATATTAGACCGATTATATCAGCATATTGAAAATTAT